>JAAIXI010000251.1:69184-79842 GCA_013403645.1 Heliconius nattereri | reverse complement strand
CCCCCCCCCCCCCCCTTGCGGTCGCCTAATGAGGCATATTATGTATGTATGTATGTGTAACTGTCACCACCGAGGTGGTGTCACAACGACAAGTCCAGTTCGGCGCGATGTGTGAGCAAACACCTCACCGCCCGCTGTTACTTTTGACAGATTCTAAATGGTACACTCCTAACGGTTAAATGTTTCATTTGCTTTGTACTTTATATTACCTACAGTTCTACTTGTCTACATATGTGGATACTAGCACCTACCTGCGGCTTCGCTCGCATAAATAATCTCTCGGCCTGTCCTGCATGTGCGATATAGATACAGTGTGATCCTCAACGCAAGATAATTATTTTTTTACTATATATTGAGTGGCGGAACTCAATGAAAATAAATTAAATATAATCATGTCCTAGAGGAAGAGCCGCCGCGCCAGAGCGGCCTCCAGCCAAGCTTCTCTAAAACCCAAATCAAATCTTAGCATTATACTCTTAATTTCATAATTACCCAGCTTCTTGTTGCATTCATTTCAATCGAGTTCTTATTAAGAACAGAATAGAATATCCAATAGCTTGCGCTTTGAGAATCAAATAATAGCGAGTTTGTAGCGGCCGAGTGACACGTTGACTTCACGACGACGGAGGCGGAGGCGGAGGCGGAGGCGGAGGCGGAGAGACGCGCACGCGGTAATCAGATGCGCATTTTAACAATTATCGATAATATATTTAGTTTCTTTTTACATCGAATTATTCTTCGATATAATTGTTGTTTGTATAATTATTATAGAGAATGACTGAGGAAAACTGAGTGAATGGTTACTTAGAGTTGTAGAGCACGTACAAAAGCATGTGTATACCTACATATTATTATTTTTTTCAGCTTCACGCTGTATCCTGCACACAGCAGGGTAGACACAGGCAACCTAGTGTTAAGACACTACGTTCCACACTTTATGCTGAATGCTGGGGGCATTGCGTGTCGAGTGGCAAAACTCAACGCCGTGCTAAGCCTCGACACCGGAGCTAAGAAATAGAAATATAAACGTAGATAAATATTTGACTCCCTCGAGTGGGGATCGAACCCGCAACCGCCGCGTTACAGTCACACCCTAGTGCCGCTGCGCCGCGACGTCCTCACATATTATTCTGTCTAAATTACTGAATATTTAAACCATTTCGTACGCTAACACAGTGATTAATTTCCCCGCTTTTACACAAACATTATAATATAAATTTAATTACAAATGTAATATAAATGTAGCAAAATAACTTTGACTTGTATGACAGTTGACAGCACCCGTCATCGCGCTTCATTATACTTCTATACGATCGCTTCGGTTTTTTTTAATTTAATCATATAAAACTGAATAGAGGAATAATGAAATTAATGACGCGCCTGTTCGATGCCGGCGAGCTGGTGAGGAGTGATTGATGGTGTCCTGCCTCGCCGCCTGCCTGCCTGCCTGAGGAGGCAGGGGAGGCAGGGGAGGCAGGGGCCTCCTCTCTGTAAGATAATGGTGTTTGCTCAAACAACGCCACACAATCTACCTATTAATTGGGATATAAAAACCGTCACAGTGGTACACCAAGGAGGTACCACCTGTCTCATCGAGGCAACGAGGGTACGCTCACACTCGGTCTCGTAGCGTCAGTTTGCATTGTCATCATTTCATTTTGCCAAGTAGCGTTTAATGAAAAATAATTGTATTCAGTTGTTTAATATAAATTAATTTATGTTTGTAATAATCAGTTATCTCGTATATTTGCTTTGATTTCTTCTATAATTTGTGCTATTTTTTCCGACCCGTTAAATAATGAAATCAATCAATTACAGTCATAAATAATTAATAATTCTTATCAGAAGTGGGTTAATTGATCGAGGTACCGCCTTCGCTGGTATCGGATGCTGGGCTCGTCATTATTGTTGTGCTGAGGCCTGAGATCTGATCTGAGAGGAAATTACTTGCGAAGATTACTTCCGATGAGTTTTGTGTACTGCTACAAAAGCTACATGACGAGAAATATTCATATATAAAATCGACGGTCGCTCTAAAGTCGTAAATCCACGAGATTAATTAATTTGTTTTTGATTGCTCTTGTACGTCTTAATTGAAGAATGACTTGCCACGCGACGCCGACACGACGCCGACACGACTGCGACACGACACTTGCTTCCTTTGTTCCAATACATGAGTAGATACAGGTGGACTCTTTATCGTCAGACACCTAATTAAATGTTGACTATAATTTAATCTTCACTTTTTATAGAATAAGTGCAAAAATCTGTATATCAAATATAATTGAAGTGCATGCTTGTGACTTTAAAATGAACGTGTTGTTTTCAGGTAAGTATAGTTAATCGTAAATATAGTTTTTCGCACAATAGCAACAAACTATTGTAATTCTTTTATCGGTCTGTCTGTCCATCTGTAAAAATAGTAGATAAAGTACCAAAATATTTAAATCTCGTTTTATAAAATGTATAACATTATACACAATCATCTAAAATAATTAGTTCAAATACGTTAAAATATTTAAATAATTATGTTTATCATCAATATTTAAACATCTCTCTGTCTATCGCAACAATATAAGGCTGCCACGATGTAATACATATTAATTAAGTGTATGTAGATCAATGCTATCGTTAAACGTCTAAAGCACCACCATTATGTTTCGTGAACTAATTATTTATTACAAATAGCTCTAAAGCTTATTTTCTATTTGGTAATAACGTATTGTCTGGTTGTAAACAATTAAGATTGGTATCAGGAGTCTGTACCGATGTGGAGAACGCAAGGCCCGAGCTAGCGCAGGTCCCGTGACTTCGGCGGCCTTCACTCTCATTAATGGATTTTGCATTCTTTCCTAGAGCTACATACATTTTTTATTATATAAATACCTAAATACCTCCAGATTTTATAAATATTTATGTAAACATAACTTGTAACTACTTATATGGAGGCTCTACTTGATTTACAACATAACACAACAAGAATTTAACGTACTTAAGTAAAGTTTTCCTTCTCGAAATTAAATATAAAGAAAACAAAAAAATATCAAATAAATAAAAATTTCTTAAAGTTCTTCGTCGTGTCTTCGTCGATGCGACTATCTGTCTTCTTCAGCAGACACCGTAATTGGAGGACGTTTAACATGTTTACAAAACCTATATTTTACATGTCCTTTAATTGTGAATCCATTTGTTTCAATTATCAACGGACTTCTCCAGCAAGAGGTACTTACTACAACTAATACACACTATATTAAGCAATTAAAACAGTGTTAACAATGGTAGAAAATGTAATCATTCTATAAATAGTGATAATTATTCTTCATTAAATGATTACAGAAGTCATTAACGTTGCATTTTACAATAATTTACACAATGGGGAAATATAGGAAGACATTTTGTTATAGATACCTAACTTTTTGTAATGCGTAGTTATATACCACGCTTTAGATATAATTTCTCTAATATTTCGTCGTGATATATCACTTTCACGTTGAGATTGAAATAAAATAATTGCATGCATCATTGTTACTGACGTACCTGACGCAACTGACACGACTGTCAGTAGATACATTAGTTGGAGAACAACAAGAGCCCTCGTGAATTAGCCGCCTCTTAGCCGATGCTATCGAAGCTAATGGCGTCGGGAGTTTTTGTGGCAATCTTAGATCTGAGGATAACGCGTGTTTTAACTTGAACGATTGTTGTACAGTCTTGTGTTGTAAAGTGTATGTACACACATAAACATACCTACCGACCTGTATGTATACATGTCCGTCAATCGATACACAAATATACAATATAAAAGATTTATAAATAATTATTATATATAATCGGACAACTAAGGTATTGGTGTTTTGTCTTTGGTCAGTCCAGAGTGCCAATCATATATAGTTTTATAGTTCTCCTACCAAAGACCAAAGACTGACAAGTATTGTATAAAGCACCTGGTGCCCACTTCCTGCTGAATTTCGGTGATATTGTGTACTGAGTGGCGGAACTCACTGTCGCTCTTTGCCTTGACGCCATAGCGAAGAAATTAATAAAATATATATTTGAATTCCTCGAGTGGGAATAGAATCAGCAATAAATAATGTTAACAGTCACACGCTTGTTCCTATGCGCCAAGACTGGCCTTTGTCTGGTCAAATTAAAGGCAAAGAGTTAATAATTAATAACAATTGTTAATTACTAAGACAATTCTAAATAATCTAAGTATACATTGCAGTAGATTGATGACGGCAGTAGCGGCCGCGTCGTGCCTCCTCCTCCGCCTCCCGCTCGCTGCAGGTACCAGCAACATGCCACCAGCGGTTTAGCTGTCTTCATAATATATTAATGACTTTCATACCACAAACCGATACTTTATTTGGAAACGTGAAACAGTTTTAATTGTAATTTATCAAACAGTTAATGGTCCAGCGCTAAGCTTCTTAACATCGATTTGTGGTGCACTTAATGTGTTACAAATACCTGTCTTTAAAGGTTTAATATTATGGAGAGGGACACGCTTTAATGTTAACTGCATAGATCTTGTTATTAAATTAAGCATGTAAAAAAGGCAACCCAAATATCTAGAGATAGTTGAAATAGCAGATAAAAATAAAATAAATCTTACCAAATTTAGTTTTCGGCCAGCACGGTGGCGTTCGCAAGACATGTGTCACTAATTAATGAGCTGGTCGAATTGAAAACCTCGTCCTTTTCGAAATTGGTTAAAAATAAATACATTAAATATTAGCTTTGTATACGTGAACGATAATTAGAAGTTGGCTGGAGTTTACTATACCATTTGTACCGGTAAAGTGCAACACACATTAAAACTAAAGACAACAAAACAAAAGAGGAGTTCCGCCGCGTGCCCTCGTAGGCCCGCGCCCGTAATTACGTGTCCCGTACAAGGTGCCGAGGCTGTTCCCAACTCACTTCAGCCATAAACCACTCCTCGGTCAGCGCTACAACTAGATATTTAGATGAAAACAGCGAGCGTATATTAAGTTAGGACGAGCTTTATCTGGAGGATCTGGAGGCGTGACATCGAGGGGACAATTCAATATTTTTAAATGTGTTTGGTTTTGTGAAAGCTTGGGAAACTTCATTTAGTAGATTAGTAATACTCGTATTTAAAGATTTTTATATATAGTAATATTTTTATGTCCATGGCCGGATAAGCGCTGCCTGGGCCAAATGGCGGGAGGTCACTGGTGTGGTCTGCGACCGCAGAATACCGCCCAAGCTCAAGGGGCTGATATACAAGAGCATCGTCCGACCGGTTCTTTTATACGGCAGCGAATGTTGGCCAGCACTATCTCGGCACACTCAGGAGCTTCACGTCACGGAAATGAAGATGCTGAGGTGGATGTGCGGCGTAACGCGGTCTGACCGCATACGCAACACATTCATTCGAGGTAGTCTTGGGGTCCGTGACGTAGCGGATAAGCTCCAAGAGCGTCGCTTGAGATGGTTTGGCCACGTTACGCGCCGGCCTAAGAACTATGTCGGACGCAAGTGCCTTGCTATACTAGTTCCTGGGGCGCGACCTCCTGGACGCCCAAGGAAGCGCTGGTTGGATGTCGTGATGCAGGACATGAGAGCCAATGGTCTAACCACCGAGGACGCAAAAGATCGTGCAAAGTGGAGTAGGTTAAGTAGGAAGGCAGACCCTGGTAATAGCCGGGATTAATGCCAGGAAGAAGAAGAAGAAGAGTAATATTTTTACAAGTCCTATTCAGAAAAAGCACGGCGTTGGGTTCCGCCACTCAACATGCAATAAACTCTGAACGCCAGGCTACTTTTGTCCACTCTAACAATATACGCAGGATACCGCGTGAAGATATAAACATTCAGTTTTTAATGGTTTTTTACATAGCTTTGGTCGGTTTCTTTTTTTCATAGCGCTGTATAAAAAACCCAGAAATATCATTTTTACGTTTTTTTTCTATACACCTCGTATGTAGTAGGATAAAAGAAGAGAAGTCGAATAAGTTATACATATTTTTTTTTTATATTTTGAGATGTTAAAAATAAAAAAAATGCTTTATTTCCGTTTTATTTGTGTCGCTAACCTAAGTTTAGATTTCGTAAACAAACAACAGTTGACTAGAAATTTTCATATAAACGTGAAAAGGAAGATGTGTCTTAATAAGTTTTCTGCGCCAACATATTACGCGGCGGAAACCGCAGGCATGAGCGAGTGCGTAATAAAGCGTGTATTTATATTTCCTCAAGAGCCAGGCGGGCGGTCAGACGCACACATGGCTATTAAACTGAATCAAGTGAGGTATTTTTACCTGAAACAACGAAACTGAGCCAATTCTAAATATGTATTATCATTAAGAAAATACATATTTTGATTCTCTAAAATAAAGCTGAAAATTAAAGATTAGACATTATATGTATACTATACTAATATGCACCAGGAACGAACCAGTGGTGGTGCAGGGGTACAAAGTGTGATTGAGGGTTCAATCCTCACTCCAGGAAATTAAATATTTATTTATATTTATATTTCCATTTATTTGCTTTTTACCAAAGCAAAGCGCGGCGTTGAGTTCCGCCACTCAACATGCAATGTCTCCAGAATTCTACAGAAAGTGGGGAATCCTCCTCTTCCCTTTATTTCTGACTTCGATTATTTTTTTTTAGTAGTAGTCAAGTAGTGGTAGTGGTGGTAGTGGTGGTAGTGGCACGACGGGGTTTCCGAACGATTTTGGGTATAAAATGATAATTGATGGATCCGGCCGCAGTCAGACTAACTGGCGATTATAATATTCGTGTCTCGTTAGTGAGACATGCACTGCTCGGCGACTCGTAGAGAGCGCGGTGTGGACGGACAGACGAAAAGTATGTTGAAAGGCGGAACTCAACCCCTTCTTTCATTCGAAGAAGTAACATTATTAATAAATACTTTTATTTTATAATTCGTTAAATTATTATAATGAACTCTTTGACTACCTCCTCGCCCGGGATACAGCGTGAAGCTGCCCTCAACGTCTAACAAAGTAATCTCACGTTGTAACGCGGCACCACTCACACGCCGCGCCGCCATCAGCGCCGCCGTCGAAGCCGCCATCAGCGCCGCCGTCGAAGCCGCTATCGAACTGCACTTTCTCCAGTTAATAACTGGTTCACGAGCGGCCACCACGACGCGCTACCATTTAGCTTACTTAACACACCGCCCCTGCCGTCGATGCTCCTCGCACCGAATTATAATTATTCTAAGAAACTTCAAACACTACCTCGTTATTTTGAGATTTGAGCTAAGCATGCCTATACGTACATGAAGTAGGTATTGTATATAAAATGTCACCTATTATAACGCGCGATTACTTTGTTTTATACTAAACTTAGTGTCAAAATACAGGTAGTATCACCTGAATCAATGGGAGCTTATTATAAATTAATCTTCTGATTTTGAGAAGGATTCATTAAAAAAGGATTTATTTAAGATTGACATAAGTGGCTTTACTCGACAAGATGTCGACGAGAAATATCCTTATTTTACAATTGAATATATTCTGTATTAATGTCAGCAGATGTTTGTTGCATTAATTCTTCATCTAATGCCAATATTGTGTTGGCATTCCGTGCTGCTATTCAAATATAAGTTTTTTTATGTTCGTACGTCATTACAAATAGGATTTATTCGATTCGAATGAGATTAACTTATTTGAATATAAGCCCAATTTCGTGAGGCCGCCGTGGCGCAGCGCAGCAGCAGTTGTATAATTAATATACATTAACTTAATTGTCTAAGTTAATGTATATTAATTATACAACTTCTTATATTAAACGCTCACGCTCCTCTCACTTGCAGTAGGCAGAGAGAGCGTGTTAAAGCACTCCTTTCTCTAGTTTCTTTCAAATTAAAAGATATGAAAAATGTTTCCTCCAAAACGCATCGGTGAGTTCTGCCACTCAAAGTGGGGAGCTCAAGTTCATTCGGTCTGCTCACATATTAGAATATGTGCGGGATAAAGCGTGAATTAAAAAAATATCTCCTTCCGGAATCTATTCTACTGTGCCAAAACAGTGTTAGTAAAAGGTTTATATATTAGATTAATTTCTACCATTCACTTACTACTGTTAGCGACCTAAGCTATTTGCAAGTTCGCATTTAACTTAAAAAGATTTAATACATTTGGTTGAATGTAAGCATTAAGCGGCGTCTGTCGGGTCGTCGCTTGTAAGCTGTCGTCGCTCGCCGCTCGCTAATGAGCGCGTGACGTCATGCATGTAATTACATGTACATGCAGGCAGCAGGTACATGCGCGTGCGCAGCGCTCACACCTATGTGGGTACCCGATTGTCACGACTGGAGAACTGCCCAGACACGAGCACCGTTACTGGCGGTGGAAGAAATGCTGTTTCGGACTTTGTATCACCAGATATGTGGAGGAAAATATTAGGACGAGAGTATTAGATTTCAGATGTTATAAGAATGGACAAATCTCCTTTTCATCATAACGTGAAAGGTTTTTGAAGTTCCTATATATTAGAGGTAAAGCCCAAAATTACACTTAACCTAACAAATACTTTTATTACATGTTATTTTTGACACATTTATAATTTTGCTATTTGATACGAACATATTATATTGACATTTGTAAACAGAATATATTTTCTTTAAATATAGCGCCTTTAATGACACCCGCACCCGTCTGATGTCTATAATTGATTGACAGGCACGTGGAAGGAATAAAAAAGTGGATACGTGTGAAGATAAAAGCCATAAACCAAAGCAAATTTGATAAAAATAATAGATAAAAGAGAGAGAGAGGAATAACTTAACTGTAATTGTCGTTTCTCTTATTTACAGGTAATTTGCAACTTTTGTACATAATATTGTAATTGTGCCTTTCATAATATTTATTATAATATAAACTGTTATTTACAGACAAACAAATTTAGTTAATTTATTCAAATCACCCAACCCTGATATAAATCACATTATACATATATTGAACAAGAGATGAAAATCTTACATTTTAAGATAATTGCAGTATTAAAATACATACACAGCAATCAAACAAGTAGTCAAAAAGAATCACTGTGAAATGTTGCGCTGCCGTGACGACACCGTGACGACAGCGTGACGACAGCGTGACGACGTTCTGATTTAGAGCAATTAAGACGGGCCATTGTCTCTAATACACACGCTTAATGTCTTAATGTCTTTAATAACTGCTTGTATTGTCCATTTCAAAACTTTCTACTTTGAAGAAATGAGGGTTATAATTTATTTATTTTTGCAAAAACACTGTCCGTTAGTAAGAGAGGAAAGAAAGAAAACAGAGAACTAAAATGTTTTCCTTTTTCGATTGAGCAGTATGATGTTAGCCATATGGGCCTCTACAACGTCACCTGGCATGGGGAGGCCGAGCTAGACGAGCTCAGACCTTTGGCTTGGCTTGGCTACCGTGGAAGGTACTAACAAAAGAGAACACAGTAGCGCAAGGGCGTCTTCTTTGAGACTCGGACCGCGACTTGCCAACACCGTTTGTCGTGGGGGGATTTGCTTCGCTCGGTTTGACCAATTTGATTGGGCCACAGTAAAACTGAGACCTCGTCTCCACCGGCGGGGACGGTGTGTGTAGCGTGTGTGTTTGCGATTGTGTAAAGCCCTACCTACAAATTTAGGGTCGTTCGCTTTAGTGATAGGGTCAGCATCATCGGTTAAAATATCCCGGGGTCTACGGCGATCCCACGGGCGACGTTTGGCGTATTTGCACGCGTTAACCACCAGAGGGTTCGGATGGGATTCAGCTTTAGTGAAATAACTACTAGAGAGCTTACGACAGTGCTCTTTTACTGACTCTAATTTGACGTCTCTATGGAGATCGGTATTACTCATGTACCACGGGGCACCGGTAGTATTACGCAAGAAGCGGTTTTGAATTATTTGTAATCGCCTAAGGTCCTGTGCGAACACAACACAGGCGTAGGAGAAGATGGGTCTGACGCATGTTTTATGGAGGCGGATCTTATTTCTGAGTGAGAGTTTGCTTTTAGCGCAAATGAGTGGATACAAGCGACCTAATACGAAAGCCGCTTTGCGCCGAACATAGTTAATGTGGTAAAGGATAGTTTACTGTCGAGAATGACACCTAGATATTTGGCCCGTTTGGCCCTAGGGATTATTTTGCCTAAAAGGCGAACATATGGCAAGACGTTTGTCCTGCGAAGGGGGAAGTATACAAGGTTACCTTTATCGGGATTGACCTCTATGCGCCATTGAGATAGCCACCGGCGTGTGCGGTCAATGGACTTTTGGAGTCTATTAGCTATGCAGACTGATACGCGGCCGGACGTAAAGACGGCCGTATCGTCAGTGAAAATCTTTACAAAATTATAGTTTCTCTATAGAAACAATAATTTTGTAAAGTTTCATACTCTTAAAAGCTTCTTCAGGTTAATAATAGAAACAACCATTCGGTTCCAACACTTTATTGATTGATGCCACTGTGCCGTAAAGTAAGTGTATTTGCCGAGGCTCAGGACAAGGAATGAATCCCTGTTGGATTTCATTCGTCCGGCGCTTGCGCCGGGAAACAGTACAGGGCGGTTGCCCTTCTTCTGCGGTGTCTCGCGGCGGCTATTACGATAGCCGCGTCATTGGGGGATGGCCTGGGAGCCAAGGGGGAATCGGGTTAACTGGGGGG
>JAAIXI010000251.1:0-68798 GCA_013403645.1 Heliconius nattereri | reverse complement strand
CGCGATGTTGCGCCGCGGAGAGAGGGGGCTCCCTCGACGTGGTCCCCTGGTCCATTGCCTGCACGGGTACGCCGTACAGCGCAGTGGAGCGCGGGGGCCGGGTGCCGCTGGTTGCGGCGGTGGCTGCGGCCGCAGCAGGGGACGCTTGTGTCCCCGCACGCGGCGGCTGGTGGCTGCTCATTCCTATGAGCACGGGCGGCGGCAGCGGTTGACTGTCCTCACAACCCTTCTGCCCATCTCGGTCCGGGCAGGGAGTCCACGGGGAAGGGGTTCCCCTCCGCACAGGCCAGTGCGGGCGAAGTTCCTCCTTATTTGGTCACAAATAAGGCGAGAGCTTCTTGGTGTGGTCTTCGGGTTCGGGTGAGCTTGCTTCGGTTCGGTTTTCTTCTGGTAGTGATGAGTACTTGATCCTTAGCAGGTAACAGTCAGGCTGATCCGCGATGAATGAATCCCGACCACTAATTCCATGCCTTTTATATTATTAGTCAAATCAACAACTATCTTGACAAATACAATTATAACAAAATTGTGTCATTTGACTTCACAAAATATTATTTAAAAATTTAAGCCAAAGAAAATAACAACTTTATTAGAATTATTGTACCATAATTCTAATAAAGTTTAACAACAAAATACTAACAAAAATAACTTTACATTATAATAAATTCACAACGCTAACACTCTTTACTTCATCTCTATAGATGAAGTGCAGATTGCTACATTATTTTTCAAATAATGAACAAGATACATTTAATTTATAAAATAAGTATAACACACACTATCTTTAAGCACCAGGCAAAGATGCAGGGCAGGCAGGAGTCACTTTGAAACCTAGTATTAAAACACTCCGACAATCAAGTGGGAATTTGATACCCCTGAATTCTGAAGACATTGTATGTTGAGTGGCGGAACACGACGCTGCACTGTGCCTCGTTACTACAGCGAGAAAATAAACTATTAAATATTTCATTTCTTCGAGTGGGAATCAAATTTACTATCTGTCGCTCTTACAGTTGCAATATACACACTTTTGTATTTATAATGTACAATACACGCTGCTATGGAATGAGTATTGTCATATGCATCATCGGTAACCCTCTAGTATTGAAAATGTGATTTAATATGTCCTTTGATTCCAGATTAATTACCGATAAAATAAGTACAAATACTTGTCAAACCAATGATGAGCCAATCCTGGTGCCCAGTGCAGCACCACGTCCCTCATTGGCCGGTCTCCGCGTCACTGTTCACGCGCCACCACACACAATGCACTGAAATCTGAAACTTCAAGTGAAATTGTCCACCATTTTGAATGCCGCATTCGATCTGGCTCAGAGGACTATTACGGAGTCACCTCGTGTGCCATTGGTCACGGAAGTAAAGGTAAAAAAAAACGATAATCATACTATATAAAGGATTTTGTCTAAAACAAGAGACCACCTCAAAATAAAATTGAAATAAAAGAATTTTAATATTTGATATAATTTGATATACTTTTTATTTTTAAGCTAAGATTTCTTATACTAATAGTATACAAACCGACATTTTGGAATCTATTCTAGAAATGCCATAGTTGTTATATATTAGTTACAGTATTTTATTTTCATTAACACAGTATTTTTGAGGTGTATCGAGTTCCCTGTGCCGTAATGGTGCGTAACTATTGCCCTCGTCTCTTCATGGTTAGTCTGCAATAGAATAGAAAACAATAACCGTAATCTTGACAAGATGAAACGTAATCAATTAAAATATCTCCTTCTGTTTACAACAAAAGTCCGTGGTTAGATTGAAGGTGGACACAATGCCGGCAATTATCTCGGCTATTAGCGACGACCCCCGACGACGGCGGTCACGGCACTCCCCCAGGGGAGTGGAGGGGGACCACCGGGGGCGACTTAATCGACGCATCGACTATAGAAGCCGAAAGCTGTTAGCTTGCATTATAAATCTAGAAACGAGCTCTTAATTGTATAGTTATGTTAGACTATTAAACGTTCTTGACGTCAATAGATAAAGGTCCATTAAGGTCAGAGATCATTTAAAAAGTGTTGGATTCACAGTGTGGATGTTGCCAACACCAAGTTGCAGCGTGAGGAATTCAGATCAAGGGCCTGGGGCTCTGGACGGGGAAGAGTAGGTGTAGGGAAACTATTTAAAGGGACCTTCTTTTAATAGGCTCATTTTTGTACCTAAAAGAATTCGAAAGATTCTATCAGTGCCGCCGTCAAAGAATTGTATAAACATGAATTGATAATAGTTCTGTATATGCCGAGATCTTTTAAAATACCACAAAAAGATTTCGCTGGTGTAATTCTCACTTCTATTTCCTATATTTAATGGGCTTCGACATAAAAAGTTACACATACTCAAGGTTCATACAAAAACAGAAGCTACAAGCAAAAGTCTTTATTAAACGTTACCAATATAATATATAATTTATGATCATAGCTTTAAAACCGGAGTTTGGTTTTTTTACGTCAAAAAATGTGTGGTGTCAGCACGACCCCAGTTATTACATAAAAAGAGATGTTTTATGGTGTTTCTTACCAAAGAAATAGTTACACGGTCACAGTACACGGCCTCGTCTCTCAATTACTAGGTAGCTAACTGACTATAACTTTTTATAAAACCAAATTTGTTTCTAATGATCGCTCGGTTGCTTAAAAATGGTGAGTGATCGAAATACCAGTTCATTTGAATAATGAGGGCTCGCGGGCTCGCGGGCTTGAGGAGTTCTGGGTTTGTGTTCATTATTAAGTAAACTTATCAGTTATACTTTATGTCGTATTTAAACAGAAATATACGTTACTTATAAGATTATTTAAAATATAACAGACACAAATATTTTATATTATTATGGTGAAACAAACAGTGTTATTATAATTGACGAGCGAAAACTTGTATAGTTATAGATAACGTTGAGCTTTACGGAAGCTGTTCCAGTAAGACAAAGCCCGTGCTCGGAGCATTGCGCCGGGCACGTTTCAATTAGCGTCTTATCGCGACATCGCGTCCGGCGCTATCGACCAATTTGTCGACGGCGACTATCGACTATCGACCATCGACCATCGACTATCGAGCATCGATTATTTTTCACGGTAATTATCAGTGACGGGCCAACACGGTGCCGAGCGCCGACGACCTTTGTCTCTACTCTACGAGTGAGACGTATCTGTCTAATCAATTATATTGTATCAATTATATTGTTAAAATTGTAAATGAAAATTAATATTCATTTATATATATAATTAAAGCAAATAAATGTATTTGAAAAGAAGTTTCTTTGGTGTCACGATGCATAGAATACTTATGGTTTTAACTATTACTCTATAAGATGTTCAGTTCGGCAAGTACATGTCTGGTCCCATCATAGCTACTTGTATCCCATCTAATAAGAGAATCCGCATTTAATTATTTAAATAAAGTTATTATAAGTATTCATTTTTCAACTACTTTCATGTAGCTTAAGTACCTACTACCTATGTAAATAAAATACAGAACCCCCTAAAATACAGGTTTGTTCCTAGCTTAGGGGGTAGGGAACCATTTAACACTGTGCAACTTGTACAAGCCTCTCTTATGTAACGCTTTGCTGTTTATGTGGATACTTTCTTTTGTGGAAATAAAGATTTTTATTATTATTTATTATTATTCAATATATATGAACATAGTAGCGTAGTAGTAAAGCCGGTTGCCACATTCAAAAGTCCACCATTCCTCAGTGGAGCATGCTTCTGATATGACATACGAGTATACGGACCTAGTTGCAGCTTCTACTTAAACTCCATTTACAATTTTCCCTCAATTACTTACGAGAGCGTTTTCTTTTTTATAGTGTACGTTTTATAAGTACCTTAATAAGCGTTGATAGTTATTTCGTAAAACTTGTCATCAATGCATACCACCTGTATGTAGGTACTGCAGGAAAATTGTTGTTTACAATCGATAAACTATTTTAGTGTAGAGCTAATTAAACTAGAATTATACTTTCTGAAATTTAATAAGAATCCCTGTAGGAAAAAATATTACATACTTATTAAGTAAATATCTGCGTAGTAGTGGGATTTGAACCCGCATCTTTTAGAAAGCGTCCAAACTCTCTGAGCACTAAAAGCATACGTTCTTATTAAGATACCTCGAAATACTCATAAACTTGTTATGTGTTTTGTACAAATATACAACTAAGTGAAGCACCACGACCCACGCGTCTCCTAATAAAACAACGGTAAAAAACGTTCATTGTAATAAATCAATTCAGTGTTAATTGCGGTTATAATTAAAGCTCGTTATCTGCGCTTACTTAAACACATGAATACGGGAACAAAAGAGAGTTAATGAATAGACATGGATCCATCCACCGACGAGGGTAGCTGCCCCAGCAGCCGCCCCCCACCGCACAGCTGCTGACAATGACGCACTCATTAAGGGCGGACACTCGTAGATGTGTCCCGTTACATTTTTTTAATTAATATCAAATATGTCACAGATTAAAACTGTACTTAATCGAGATTAAATTGAATAACATCTGATGAATAAAAATATTTTCAAAAAAATCTTTAGCTTTATTTTAAAATGAAATATATATGTCGCCCATTGGACTACAACTGCTAGCTGCAGTTCTCTGTCTCCTCTGTGTTACTTATATAGTTCAAATGAAGTAATCCATAATTCTGCGTAAATATAGACTAAAGTAAACTTTTAGGCAAGTGTTTATAGTTTATAAATATTATAAATATGAAATGTTGTATTAAATATTAGCACATATAAGGATGTAATTTTCGCTTTCACTTTTCTCTTTCATTTCTTATTTTCAAAAGATGCTTCAACTTACAAGATTGATTAAATTGTTTGAATTTTCACACATTCTGGAAAGGATTATTCTGGTTTCGGCAACATTTAATTACGGCCAACGTTAAAGCCAACGAGCTCGGTGACGCTGTCCGCCCCGTCCCTGCCCCCTCGCGTCGGTCAGTCGCTAGCGTCAGGGGTCGCGGTCGCTCAATTTGCACAGTATTCATATCATCATATTGCTATTCAATATAACAAGTGTACTGTAATTGGTTCAATTTCAACAGCTCTTGCGCTCCCCCACGCTTGTAGCTCATAAAAACGTCTATTATTAAATGTCAATTTTTTGTTACTGCAATTGTATATTTTTAAGCCATATTCATTAACTGAATATTTAATAAATTTAATCGACGAAACCAATGGCTTCGTCACCGTGCACCGGCGCAACCGACATAGCTGTGTCAACAGAGCGCCAGCAGGAAAGCTCCGCCGCGGACGTATCAATAGAATGATGACACCGACGACTGATAAATATAATTGTCAAGCGTTGTTTCTTTGTTGTTCTTGTGTTTGTTGAAACTTGTTCTTCCGTCATTTTATACGTACACATAAGGAAACATCAGCTTGATTGCTCCCAAAACATATATTGTGTTGTCGCTCGAGCCGCATCAGTCCCGATACAGACGTCCCCACATTCGTCGTGCCGTCAGGAGCGCCGCATTCTACTTCAATCCACCTCTCCGAAGTCCTGCGTGTGCCTCTGTGCCACAGGCGTCCATACTTTAGTGCTAATGAAGGGTCATTCCATTGTTGGCTTTTAGGCTTGGTCGTCATCCGCTAGATTATTAACAAAAAATCTTAACAAAATAAATAAAGAAATTACATTACAAAGGTTTTTAATGCTAAAAAAATGCTTGCACTTTTTAATAGCTATAGATATTGTGAACTTATATAACAAGAATATAAGTTGAATACAACCGAAGTGAAGTTAAGCACACTTTACACCGAATACAGGAGACATTACGTGTTGAGTGGCGGAACTTAACCAGAGCGAAGAAATTAAACTTAATTAAATATTTAATTTCCTTGAATGGGGATCGAACCAGTGTTGCCAACCTCGGGAAGTCAAAAAACAGCATACGAGAAATTCATTAAAAATAATACAAGTACTCTTATATTTATAATGTAAATCAAGTTAAAATGCAAATATCTGTTATAAATGTTATTAAAATAATTACCTTTAACAACATTTTCAATTTACGCACGGCTTTATGGAAGCTCGCGTCGTATCCCTCTAGTTCTTACTAGAGGTATCCTCTAATCGCGGTTGTCAATTAAAGTGTATTTATAAAAGTGGCTGTCGACGGCGGTCGTGAGCTGCCAGCGTAAATATTACAATGCTGTGAGATCTCTACATACGATGAGCTAGGAAGGGATTTAGAAGTTCAGGGAGTTCACACATTTTTACGTTACATTTATTTAAACTAGTTATTCGAAATAGTTTTTGATTTATGGTCTTAGATTACATTAGTTAGGAAGAAAACGATTTTGTAAATTAGTTTCTTTTATGTATATTATAAAATTATTAGTATTTTAAAACTACCGTCATTAGGTATATACATAGCATAAAAAAATGATTACTTGTCTTTTGCCCAAGATATCTTTTTCAAATTATATTAATTTCTTATTTTGCTCTATATATACCTCTGTAAAAGTGAACATTCTTTACATTTTACATAATATTTCCAAGTGTAAATAATATAATTGTGAAATAGTTTAACGAAGCCGTACAAGCCGTACAAGCCGTACAGCCGTACAGCCGTACTGCTCTCGCGGGAAGCGCTGGCGCGGAGAGCTACGAGCATCTATCAGGCGGGTCGATGCGATGTTAATTAGAGATAGCGGCGGCGCTGATAGCCGGCGGACAGGGTTTTCAAATTTGTGACTCTCGGCGAGATCCCGCGATAACCCCGACACCCCGACACGCCGACACGCCGACACCCTGACACTGCGAGCTCCGTACTAAATACAATCTATTCTAAATAATGAGAAATTTTTGTTGTACGAGTACACTCCGCATTCATCATTATGGTCACGTCCAAAGTTCCGCCCCAAGCAGTGTCTTTACTCTTTGTTTGTTGTTTTGTAGATATACTGTTTCCATAAGATTCATTTCTTTTTTCATTTCCATAAGATACGTGTCATTGTTTTTTCATTAGAGTTACAATTTTTATTTTCTAAAAAAAGATACTCATTTTCACGTTAACTTACGCTTTAAATAGATTAAGAAAGCAATTTAAATGTTTGAAAAAATTAAGTAAAATGCAAATAAAATACGTAGGCTCGAGCATTGCCCATCAGCAGCCCCCAGATATATATATCTGCCTGTAAACGTGACAGTGGGAACGCTCTGGGAACAAGATAAAGGTTTTGACTATCACCATTCCCAATGGCACAGTAGTCAACGCTCCGTACATGTAATGACTAACGGCACGGGGTACTCGGGAACGGCAGCCATGTTATTACATACATTGCGAATCCAGCGATTTATAGCTTTTTTCCTAAACGATTTACTACTTAAGAAATCGTGAGCGATCGCCGCGAGCCCTGCATTAGCTTAATTAAGCTAATGAATTAGATGTAGAGCCACTCGAGTACGTGTATCTCATGTACGCGATACGTTAGGGTGCTTTAGCGTCTTTCGATATTATAATAATCTTTGTATCTGAGAACGGGAAACAAACAAGAAAATTTGATAAACGAATATTTTAGAGATTATGTAAATCTATCTAATCTAATTATGTAAATGTATCTAATCTAGCTTCACGCTGTATTCCTACAGGGACAGTCAGAGATAACGGAGGTGTGGGCCCACAGAGGGCCAAACCCTACGGTCTCTACATACCTCTTTCACCTCGTCCACTGTCATCACCATGAGGATCCCCAGGAGGGCATGTATCTCCTGGGGATCCTCCTCCTCATGTTTTTTACTTAACTTTCCTCCAGTATCATATACAATGTGTTTTCGAAGGACAACCCAGCCAACCCAACCCCACCTATCTCTCACTTTTCCGTCTTTTAATGTAAATATATTAATACCATTGGTAGCTGTTTTTACATTTTTTTAATAATTTATTATTGATTTTACTCGCGGAGAAATTGATGAGTATTTGATACTAAATTACAATGGAAAAAAATTAGAACATAAATCAATCGCTAGACATTTAATTGTACGGATTCATCTCGACGCGCACAGCCGGTCACTCGCCTAACGGCAGTCGTAATGGTGGCT
Source organism: Heliconius nattereri (assembly GCA_013403645.1). NCBI lineage: Eukaryota > Metazoa > Arthropoda > Insecta > Lepidoptera > Nymphalidae > Heliconius > Heliconius nattereri. Next base: position 60,718 of record JAAIXI010000251.1, on the reverse strand, counting down.
ATCAATAAAAATTTCGCCTATAACTAGATTATTTTTTAATTAACACAAAACGAGTTCATACTCGCCGCAGCGGGCGGCTCTCAGGTGGACAGGTTTGGGAGATTTATATTCGTTTAGTATGTATGTATGTATGTGCTCACAGCGAAGAGATGATCCGTATACGTTAATGATGTCACTATGAAATCTCTCTCAATATAAACTATTTTTCATATGATATTCTTTTTATTTTTCAGTGGTTTTTATACTGATAATCCTGGTTGGTAGAATACAAGATCTCAATTAATATTTCTTAATATATCACAGCATAATTCTTCACAAAAAAATTAAAATACGTATCTGAAGATAATCTAAGTCCCGGTCGAGTAATCTCAGCCATTCTGGCATTTTCACTAGCTGACATTTTGCCCTCTGAAGGATGCAAGTAGAGCAGTAGTGAGATTACAGTATACAACGAGATAGCGCAGAGACGAGCTCAGCGTTAGCATCGCATTGAATAGCATATTCAGAAGTCACGGCAGAGCGCCAGATGTGCGCGATAGGGGATCTGCAACAACTCACGGTATCGGGCCTCGAGCGAGCATCGAGCGTGTTTGCGCGTGTTGCTGCGCCGTGCATTAGGCGCGTGTAAGGGATAAGGGGATTTAGTGCTTGTCGTATTGCTGTTTCCTTTATTGTTACTGGAGCTTTACGATTCTCTGAATATCTTATAATACTTATGTTGAATACTTGTGCTGTAAATACGAGTATGTTATAATCTTACAAAAAAACAATCAAATTTATGTTACTATTGTATAACTACTGCTAGAGTCGAGCAATTAATATTACTTGTAAGATGTGATGTAAATCCCCGCGCGGAGCTCCTTACGTTATATTAATTGATAACTCTGCCGCCGTGATTTCGTGATTTTAAAATAAAAGATTAATAATGTTAAATACAAAATACGTAATTCTTCATTAATTATTACTTACTACTTCGTCAGACGCGAGGTCACTGACACCGCGAGTGATAAACAGTGACCAACAAATAGCTCGCTGCTTGTTTGTGTTTCAGCTTTGTACAATTGAAACATTGATACGATACATTTGAAATAAAGTGAGCGTTTAAATCATATAGTCGTAATAGGTGATCTGCTTGACACCACTGTGGCTCGTCGGAGCAGAGACGGAGAGAGAGGTGGAGAGAGAGGTGGAGCGAGAGGTGGTGCGCAGGTGACGGATAATAGAAGTGGTATGTGATTAATTGCGGTGATGCGCAGGCGCAGCGGAGGAGGTAGGCGAGAGCGGGGAGGGGGGAGACTAAGGAATCGATCATCTCGCATTGTAAAGCTGTTGGCAGAAGAGTTAGATATGCGTAAAATTTAATTTATGAAAAATGTGCAATTGTTCATGGACGGTTTGATAAAAATGATCCAATTGTTAAATATTATATTTGCTTTTATTGCTTATACGTTGTTGTACATTCTCATTCTCATAATTCTTAACCCATCACCTAAGACTTTGCTAATAACTCATTGTTTTAAGCTTATAAACTCTTGAGAAAATAAGCATATATATATATATATATAACACAAAAAACTCAAACTTCCTTGATAACCAGGTCCTACGTGCTCGAGGCACGAATATGTCTTGTGTATTTTTATGACATCAATATTCGGTTGTTCGGTTTTTTCGGTTGGTGCCAAAACCCTGGAACGAGAGACTGCTTGGATCCACCCACCGTCTCACAGACATACACGACACCAATGGTGGGTTAATAAAAGCTAGGAGAATCATTTTCAAACATGTTTGTAGTGAGGCAGTGAGTGAGAGGTGTGGCGCAAGAGTAGTGCATTGACACTATGTCCCCAGGTTCTCTCTGCCTACGCCGCCGCTTTAAAGCACATAAGAAGTACGTTATGCTATTTTTATTTATTATGTCATATATTAGAAACTGTATTATTGGACCTTGACACATTCGCTGCAAAGTGAGTCAAAGTATTTCGTCCAATTTACCTAAACAGTCCGCGGCGGGCGGCCACTCCGTCGCCGCTCTGCATATACCTACATATACTGTATAGTGAGTCAGGTTCTAATGAGGGCCGTGGGAATGGTCGGCGAATTTTTTCGTGTTTTTGCTGCGACCAGAGCTCACCGCACCTCCTCACCTCCTCACCTCCTCCCCACCTCCCCTCGCCGAGCCACACCGCGTGCGTGCGTCCCACAAACTTGTCGAATGTCAACGATCGAGAATGTGTCTCATTAAGTAACTAATACCCAATATCTTTGCTGGTTCAACACATAGCGAGCCTCTGCGTATGGGGCGCTGAGCACGCGTGATGCGTGACTCCCCTTGTACGGGCGTTAATATAATATTGCAATAAGAATGCAGAAATATTTAGCGACTATGAGTGCTCTGTTAGACCTCCGCGACGCGTGGGCCTGGCCGACCTGCCGTGGATCAAGTGCAGATTGAGATGCTGTTAGTTTATTCAGTTTCGAAAAGAGGGCATCGTAGGGGAATAGAATGCATTTACTTTGGTTTTTACACATTTTATTTAATAAGAATAAAAGTTCATATGTTTACATTTACCTGGTAAAGCTCCGTCGTCATGACGTCGGAATGATATAACTTTACACCAAAAGCGATCAATTAGTGAGTAGGTATCGTACCCGCACCCGCCGAGGCTGAGCGCGCGGGAGCCGACGGTGACTCAGATTCCACGAATCACTCCGCTATCTTAATTGACATTTTATTTTCATTGTTTCTTGTAAAACCACGCTAATGGAATAAATTAAAAACAGGCCGTTTAATCTGTAAACTAATATATTATATTATGTTATTCCAGCGACGTGGGCATGCCGATTCACTTTACTTTAATTCGACCATCCACACAGTTCGCACACAAAATTCTTTTGATAATCCTTGTCACGTGTTGTTGGCTAAAATATTTTTCTAATAATCTTTTATATATTTTTAGGCTTATATCATTAGGAGTAAAATTAAATATGTCAAGGCGAGTCTGTCAAGATATTATTTTTCATTTTGTGGATTGCTTAAAGTTACCACGATAGACCCGACGCAGTCGTTGATGACACTCTGAAGAAGACGTATAAACACTCTGAAGTTTACTAAGCTCCCCTCAGACGGCGACACAGGTACGAGCTCTCTGAATCCGTATTCCACATTATGCGCTTAACTAAGATGTAAGAGCAGATGACATACTCATATTTAGCTTCACGCTGTATCTCTCACACAGAAAGTTAGGCAAAGGGAACCTGGTGTTAAGACACTTTGTTCACCATTTAGACATTAACGTTACCGAATTCTGGAGGCACTGCGTGGTGCGTGCCCGTGGTGGCGGCGGAACTCAACGCCGCGCTTTGTCTCGTTCCTCACAACGACATCACATTACTTTGCGAGTGGAATATACGAGTATGTAGACATAATGCAGTTTTTGTAACAAAATTGAAACTTATCAGTTTCAATTGAAGCAGACACAAAGATGGTCGTCGATATCAGTCAACTCCTCGCGACCCATTTGAAGTAGATCGTTTGTGTCAGGCCTGTCCTGACAAGGCTCCTAATTTATTTGTAACGCTTATTACAAACAGAAACACAACAAACTGGTTATAAAATTCTCAAAAGTATTCGTTGATGATAAAATGTTTTGCAATGTTGGGTTTTTGTTACCTTGTGTAGTGTATTCTAGGTTTGCCACATCCAAAATTAAAAATATCTGTAAAAACAATTCTGACAAGTAAAGCATATTACACTGTTCAAGAATATTTAGAGGATAAGCATGTATGGAATTAATGTCTATTGAATGTCATGCAGGATAGCTGCCAGCTAATGTAATAGATTGTACCATTGATTTTGAAAAGAGCAACTGTTGAGCTTCTTGCCGGCTCTTCTCAGCAGAACTGCCTTCCGAACCGGTGGTAGCTTTTTGTTCATATGTTCATTCTTGCTTATAATAAGTTTATTTGAATCAAGAATATTTTGGATTTGAATTTGTGTTCTTTTGAGATTCTTCTTTATGTTTAAAAATATCAGTAGGTACTAAGTATTATATTACTATGCAAGCAATTTAAGGATTTTTTAAATAAAACCCTGTGTTAAATACTTAACCACATAATAATACAATTACTAGTATTTCTAGTAATATTTCTATACATTTACTGCGGTAAGTAAATAGCATATGTGCTGTCCTGGCTGGATGGGTCTCCGCAGTCCGCAGCCAGGCCGCAGAAGCGACATCTGAATGATGTAACCAATTAACATTCCCGCGTACTGAGTAGGTCCTGGTGGCTTGTGTCCGGTAACGAGCCCCCGCTCCCTGCCAATGAGGTACTTGAACTTTATATAGTGAATTTTTAAAAAATATCTATAATTTTAATTTATGATTAAGGATATTTTGCTGGAATTGTGGCGTGGCGGCGCAGTCACTGTTTGTAAACGTAACAGGTTCCCTCTGTGGACCCTGTGATATGCATTTAATCAACATAAAATTTATAAGTTTTGTAGGTATACACAAATTATATTTATAAAAATATATAATACTTAATACCTTATGTTGATATTCATTTAATTAAAACAATCTAAGCTCGTCCGCTCAGCTGCGGCGTATGTGAGACCTGTCATATATGCTAGTGTACTGGCTGAATTAATAATGCTTAAGAGATTAATCTGATACGACGTTGAATATAAAGTAGTGACTGAGGTCTCCCTCGGCCGGGCGAGAGGCGGGGGAGGCGGCGCGAGGCGACTGGTGCCAGCTTTCGTTAGTATAGTTTTTGTTCTCAACATTTTGATACATCGTGAACGTATCATTAAGTCCATTAGACTAATCCTTGCTGGTCGGGGCGCGCGCGGGGGACGGGCTTCGCGGAAGCAGATATGTTTAACATACAAACATGCACTTTTTTTAAGATTTTTATAAGATTTGTTATTAAAGATATATTTTTAGCTTCCCATTGTATTCCAGATTATCCAGATAGGTATAACACAGTAGGCAGAGGGAACCAGGGCACTCAATTTTAGAGACATTGTGTGTTGAGTGACGGAACTCAACGCCGCGTCATGTCTTGTTTCTAGAGCAACGACGGAAAATAACTCATTTCACCGAGAGGGAGTTACACCCACAACTGTCGCCCCAAATATTTCTAGAAGGACGAGTATTTTATATATTTTTTGTATGGGTTTTATAAGATTTTACAACCTGATCTCATACTTAAGTATAAACGACATAATACGAGCACTTTTAGTTTAGATGTGATTATATAAGAACCACCTCCCCCCCCCCCCCTCCCCCCGTCTCTCGCGGTGTCACTCACGCGCGGGATTAAGGCTATTGTGACTGGATGTTTTTTTTATATTTCCATACATTAGGTACGCGCGATTGCATTAGACACGACCCGGACATTTGTGAAAAAATATAATTAGTATTTCTTATTCATATATAAACAAACAGTCTTTACAAATTAATTTTAAAGAAAAGTGAAATACAAATAACAATTAATATAAAAGAACCCGCGACCCGCTGCAGTGTGAGGACACCTAGAGAGGTGATCATACAGAGATATGTTACCTCTCTGTGTTCGTACTGCGTCCATTGTTGTAGCAGGTGATGGACGTTGAGCAATTGCAGCGCAAGGAGCTTCATTACTTGCATACATTGTTTCTTATAATAATTTATCATCGATAATGTACATAGTTAAAGTTAGCAAAGGCCGCAGTAGCTCAGCGGCGCGGCGTCGGACTGTAAGCGCAATCGTTATAGGTTCGATCCCGACGGAGTGATTATATTTATTTCCATTTCCTCGCTCTGAAGTGAGGCGTGAGGCAAAGTGCGGTATTGAGTTTCTTAACTCTACACTCTCTGCTCGAAAATTAAGCGGTGCGGAGAAAACGCAGTGTCTTAACTAGCTACTAGCTAGCTAGGCTCTTCTCTGTAGTTAATAATAATAATAACACTATAATAATGTAATTGTTAAATAACGCTGTAATTGTTAAATAAAAATGTATATTTCCTTTTCTTCGGCCTGATGTCAAGCGGGGCGTTGAGTTCTGCCACTCATCACGAAATGCCTTCAGAATTCAGCAGAAAGTGGGGTCGGAGCGTTTTAACACTATGTACCCTGCTGCGTGCGGGATACAGCGTGAAGCTGATTTTGATTTGATTTTATAATAAAAATAAATAATACCCAAAATTAGATAATTTCACGCGACACAGAATGTAACGGTAGCTCTAATATCAACAAACTGAGACCAAAAATTAGAAAGGTGATCAAAAATGTTGATGTACTCGTGTTTATGGAAACATTTAAAATTCTATTTGCTAAAGATTAAGTTTACGAGACATCTGAGAAGTGCTTATTGAACGCGGCCATTCAAACACTTTCTATTCTTTAAAAAACTATAAAATCTTATGGCACTTTTACAACTTTAAAGTGTCTATTGATATTTCTTGTAAACTTTACGATTACAATGTTTAGTGGTGTTAGTGACTGAACAGTGATATGATGACACTTTACGCTGTACTCCGTACCCTGCAGGGTAGACAGAGGAAGCCTGGAAACCAACTGTTAAGACACTCTGTTCTCATAAAGACTGGAGACTGCGTTATTATAGTGAGAATAATATAAAATATTCCAATTCCTCAAGCGGAAATGGAACCCACAACCTATCCCATTTACAGTTGTTCCCATGTTTGTGCAATATGAACAAATATAGCTAAACTATTAGTATCACAGTGTGTGTTTGTCCGTCTTTCAGCCGATGCTCTTTGATAATCTCAGCTATATCTCCGTAATAAAATTAAAATTCCGAAGACATAATCAAATGAACGCGGCGACTCAAATTGCGCGCGTTGATGTCTTTTATCAAGAAACGTCGTTTACGTTTTGAATATATAAACTATTTAAATTTTGATGCAGCTTTATACAAATAAACATATTTGCTTTATTTCATTTTGACACATTAAGTGTGTTGAACGTTAATATTGGTATAATTTGTAATATCTTATTTACAGTATAAAATTGAATTTATTATTTTCTGTGGCGCACTTTTCAGCTTACAAAGCAGACATTGTTGGTAATTATATTTGTGTTTGAGGGTTATGCCTGCCTGCCTGCCTTTTTCCAGTATAATAAACAGTTATATGACAAGCAGGCCTCCCAAGTTATACGAGAAATCGAAAAAGAACAAAAAATCGGAATAGATATTCAAAAAAACACAACTATGTATGTTAGGCACTTAAGATTATTTTTGTACAACGATTTTCAATTAACATTCTAATCCCCCATATTTATGTAGATTCCCGACTCGCGTCTCCGCCTCGTAATGAATTGTTTGTATAGCGAGTGCAACAGTTCAAGAGGTCGCGCGTACATTATGTTAACAACAAATTTAAGGTAATTAGGAAATACGAGTCAGTGACAGCGTGGTCGTCGTGGTCGTCGGCGCCTCTCGGGAACATCACAGACGCACAAACAGTGGGACTCCACGGAGTAGGACATTACATTTTCATATATCACATTCTGGATTATAAGTTTATTCAGCGTTGACTCGCACAGAGCACGCGCCGTCTCTGCGCACGCGCAGGTGCCTTCTTCTGTAATGTCCTATAGATTTTAAAATAGTATTTACTATTAATAGCTTCGTTAATCGATCATTCTTCTGTTGTTTTTGTAGTTTTAGCTTAAATTGTCGGTAACCCAAACACGACAAGCAAGACTCACCGACGTTATCATTTCATTTGCAACAATCATAAGTCGTATTACATTACAAATACTGCAAGAATAATATGTAACTTATGTTGTATTTAGTACGTGTACGTGGCCCCGGCGCGGCGGCGGAGGTCCCTGGCTGCCGTGGTCGACTGTGAATATGCTTTTTATAATCTTTGATACAGATACCACTAATTATTCAGTTTTATATATATATATATATATACATAAATTATATGTAAAATCTAAAGGAACGATCGAACTTAAATGATATTTTTGTTGAGTTTTAGTTTAACAACATTGTGTAATCTGTAAGCGGTTGTAAGTATACTTGTTCTGTGAGCTCTTTAATATGTAGTTCGCGTAGAGTGCAGACAGACTGCAGCGCACCCCGCGCAGGTCCTGTGCTGATGGCCCATTGTCTGCGGAAGCACAAAAAGCGCGGCGTAGGAGCACTCCCGGTTTGTGGTTTGTGGTCAGCTTTAACAGCTCGCGTTTTATGACGTATTACACTTGTGCAAGTGTAAGTTTTAAGTTCACTTTAATAAATATGTACAAAGGTACGTCTTCTTCCTGAATGCGTACAATTATTTTTTAGCTCTTTACCGTTCATCTAAAGACTCAGGTGTTGCTATTACGAGTCACATCTGTAATTTTCTTGTTAATCTATTATTATTAGTACGTTACACAGTGAATTCTATTTGTGCTTACGTGAAAATAAAACACTTGTACTTATTGCAACTTTAAGTCCTTCTCGAGTGTCCCATCCCGTTATAGCGTTTTCTTACAATAACGACTAGATAACATTCATAGTGATACGAAACCTTGTCTCTTACTACAAATTGATTTCAGCTGGCTTACAAATAGCATCATCAATATTAGTCGTACATCTGCCTCGCAGCATCACAGCAGCTCCTCGTACAGTAGAGTACTGTGCAGTACTGTGCAGTATTGTGCAGAACTGTGCAGTGCCCACACAGCGTCCAAGTGATAGCCCATTGTTTGAGCGCCCGCGTCCGAGTGTGACCGTGAACACTGCGAGCTACGTCTATCTAGATTTGTAATTTAATATTTCAAGCGTATTTTACTCGTTTCTGTGATAACGTCTTGGTTTACAAGAAAAAAGGAACTATTATTGAAAATTTTTCATTGAAATAAAACTAAATTCACTAATTATATACAAGTCTAGTACTAAATGATCAAGCCTTTATTTATAGATTTATTTTGTAATTGAAATAACAAAGCGAAATGTAATGTTATGTTTACTACAGTTGCTATCGAGCATCGCAGCATCGACCCGACGCCGGCCCGAGGCGGCGTGCTCGTGTGGGAGACGAGCGTGTGACTGTAAGTACGGAGGGGTGCGGGTTCGATCATCACTCGAGAAAACTAAATATTTACTTAAATTAATATTTCCGTTTCTTCGCTCAGCTGTCTATAGAAAACTTGGCGTTGAATTTTTTCATCCAACGCACAATACCTCCAAAATTCTGGAACCTCCAAAACGTGATGAAGGAGAAACGGAACGGTATCTTAACACTAGGTTCTTAGGTTCGTTCTTCTAGTGTGGTAATTAACATATAATTATGTTAATAAATGAGTTGCAATTCATAACCTTTGTGTATATTATAAAACTTAAAATCCCATTATTTTGTGAAGCTGTTTTTACTTGTGTGTAAGATGACGTCATACATACTGGGTCCCTGGCGCATAGAACTGCCAGTTTCTTGTTAACGGATAGAAGATTTAATACTTGAACATAGTGACGTTTATGACGATGCAACAATAGTACTGTAGACTTAGTGTTTAACCTCTACATCGTTAATATAATACTATGTACTCCATAATTTTTTGCTTCAAGCTGTATCCTATATATAGCAAAGAGAACCTGGGAACCTAGTGTTAGGACGCTTACGTTCCCCACTGGGTACAAATACTAATAGGTCCCTACTTATATCATCATAGAACATTAAATATGATTTAGACAAATACTGCCTAGTATGTGACGATCACAGACGACCTGAATGCTCGTTTGCCTTGTTCTTGTACCATAAAAAAAAACTATTATATAAAGTAGAAAGTGAACACTGTGTAAAATATTATCAATGATCTTAAATTATAGATTTATCTGGTTCAATTTGTTTCGTCAATGATGTATATAGAAGTCGTTACAAGTTAAAGGTAACAGAGGAGTATCGCCGTATCGCGAGGGCCTTATCTCGCCAAAGTGAATGCGGGGCGTGTGCACAGCACTGTGCACTGTGCTGTGTGCTGTGCGTGCGCAATTAATGCCAACTTACTCGTATATGCAGTGATAACATCGCGGCGGACTATCTGCACGCTGCACGCTGCACGCTTACACGCTTACACGCAACTTGTTGAGCATATAGTGTGCACCTACTTCTACCGCGTGAACGAGAGACACCTTGATAAAGCTGTGAACAGCTGGCATTTCATTTTATACACATATTTTTAAATAACAATATCTAATGTCTTATTACACAAATGCTGGCTCCTGTCAAGGCACAGCAGCTGTCCAACAGAATCACTCCATTCTTCATTGTATACGCAACTTCATGGAGACAGTGCGAGCTGTTCATGTCTGCTTTGAAACTTGAAATGTCATCTGTCTTACCACGCTCACATGCATTATCCAATGTGCAGTCTCTACAAGTGATCGAAATGCTACGCTATATGAAAAATAAAAAAAAACATAACGTCAAAAGTAATTAAAACAAATAGTTTTTATATTAATAAAAGGAGTCGGACATGTCCGCTCGCATCTTGTATCTAAACGGTCGTATAATTTAATCTTCCTACTTAGAGAGCTTATTATTTTTCCTTTATAAAAAACATCGATCATTGAATGCGTCATTTGTCCGAACATTCCGGAGTCGTAATAAGTTATTAAGAAAACGAACAAACATCACTTTGTGAAGGAACGGCGCGCAACCTGTTCCTCTGCGCCGACGAGACTTCTATTACCTGCAGCTCTTATTGGGAACATTGTTCATTTATATCATAATATTACATCATCTTTAAAAAAAGTTAAAAGACTGACTGTACACACGATAGTGGCAAATTTGAGTCATATAAGACAAAATGTTTAAATGTAAGAGAATTTTCGTGTTCTTAAATAATGGCGGAAAGAAGCGTCTCTCTGAATTAGAGACTGGTCATTAACCATGCACTCCAGGAGTAGCCCCGGTCACGTCGCACCATCACGAATAAGCGTCTATACTCGTATAATAAAAACTTAACTGTCGTCGCGAAGCAGGTTGGCGAGCGACGGACGCACATACTCGTATATACGTTCATTTAATAAATATATAACAAGAGACATCTAATTATACGGAGATAAATCAAACAGCAAAACGAGTTCAAACTCGGTACAGAAATGAAACAAAGAGTAGTTTTTGGAGTCCGGAGCGAGTCGGACCTGGGCAGGAGGGGAACTGCCTGGCCTCGGCCCGAGGCCTGCCGCTATTCTCTACACGTCACAATTCCTTGCAAAAATAATACAATAATTTTTTTTTACTTATAAATATCTTATTATGTACATATTTAAAAATATATAAAACAAAAAATTACTATTAATGTCTTTAATAAAAATCACAATATTTATTCAAGATGGAGCCGAGTCCTTCTGTTTTCCATACATAAGTAATATTTTATGAAATCATTACATCATTATAAAATGTTTATTCCGGAAACGTTAAGCAGAATATTGTTAATTATTACGATTGATTAAAAATCAACTGCTAGATGCGTACGCGAGCGGCGCGGGGCGCGGCACCTGCGCCGCAGGGCGTCGACCCTCGCCCTTCCTCGCGCCCTCTCCCAACCGGCCCCCCTACTGCCTCCGCTCCCGCCCTCCCCTCACGCTTCCCTCTCAGCATCCTCGCGCGCCCTCACGCGATGCAGGAGCCTTACTAAGTATATAATTACGTCCGACATACATTCATTTCTCTATATAAGCACTATACATACATTGTATAATATTTTAATTAAGTTAAGGGACTTATCATATAAGTAGAGCAGAAGAGAGTGTGTCGACGACGACGGGTCACCGCGAGGGTTAATTAAGCAGTGTTTTTTGCGTGACATGATACTCGCACTGCGCAGCGGGGAGGTCACTGCAAGAGCCCGGGGGAGGCCGGGCTAGGGGGACGGGGCGAGTCGCTCGTAAACGCTCACATTTAATTTGTTCCCTTCAACCGAACCGACAGGGCTGCATCTAGCCGCTCGACCGTGAAATACCTTTTGAGTGAGCCTCGTACCTCATACCTAGAATTGCTTCGTTTTGCACCATTTTTGTTCACAACGTATGTTTACTGAAGTTCAATGTACAAGAACACCGCAGCGGTTGCTTCACAGCATATACCTCGCTCGTAGCTGTGCTCACACGACGAGCTCGTCGCATGCCATTATATAATTAAACATGATAAGACTTTTTGTAACAAATCGATTAACTGTTGGTTTACGAAGTTCTTAGAATTCTTATTATTTCGACCAGCTTCTCGTTGTCTCCTGCATATAGCAGGTCAACTTGGCGCGTGCCCCTGCGCCGCGACCTCAGTAATAGTTTCTAAAAATAATATTTTTAATAGTTTTATAACACTTAAGACATATTATTAGCATATAAATATTAGTATCTCGACAAACTGTTCACTGAGCAACAGGTGGAACTGAGTCTGGGAAGTCTGATTTTATTAATATCGAACGTTGGGAGCACAAAAACAGGCTTTGTGTCCGTAATAACACCTCCGTCCGTCCCGAGAGCACCGAATTCCCGCATTCTACTATCATCAATTCAATTAGAGGCCACAATAGAGCGGCCAGGAGGTACGAGGCAGGAGGTAAGAGGCAAGAGGCATCGCTGCTTGATACGACTCGTATCCACGAACGTTTCCTATCAATTATTTAGGATGAAATGCTTTGTGTTCCACTTTGTTTGTCTATTATAGCTCAGTTGCTACAAAAAGACGGTGAAATGAAATCATGTTTTTGTTGGTGTATTTTTGTTTGTAATTTAATTTATAAAAATCTAATTGAAAACTGTTGTGTGCGTGGCGTCTGTTCGCATTATCTACATATTGTAGTAAGAGTTTATTAGATTTGACTTAACAACTTCACGCTGTATCCCGCACACAGCAGGGTAGGCAGAGGAGACCTAGTGTTAAGACACTCCGTTCCCTACTTTCCTCCGAATTCTAGGAGCATTGTGTGTTGAGTATTTAAATAAATATTTCATTTTCTCGAGCGGGAATCGAACCCAACCTGTCGCGTTTACAGTAACACTTTGTGCCCCTGCGCCTCGAAAGCTTCGGCAGCTTTTCGGCAGCTTCGAAAAAATGAAATCGGCACAGTTTCTGACAGTAAGCCCGGCGATTGTGGGTTTATCAGGTGTTGATGGAAAAGCAGAAATAATATATGCCTTATACGTGATATAAGACTTCTACTTCAAGTTTCATTTAAACTTATAGAGCTGTCTTCTGGTTAACAAATATCTTTATACCAAGGAAGCGATGAGGAGCCGCTTTCACGTTACGTTACACCTAACATTATGATACTAATTCAAATCGATACAAATCTGTATCGATGCAACACCGCGATTCTCTGAATTCATTACCGAGTCGAGTCGATGCGGAGATAAGCCGAGCTCGGGGCTGGCACGCCTGTCCTCGTGGTGATCGTTGCTGAATACTACTGGCGAGAGGAACACCACACTGTTGTGATAAGAAACATATTTTCAGGACAACATTTCTGTTTTTAAGTTTTTGACATAGCTATGTAAAGTGAACAGTCCACGTTCCTGCTTTAGTCGCATGGTCATTACTTATTGTTATAACTTTTCACATGAAATTCTCTATAAATACCATTTAAAGTCGGTATTTAGACAAAAAGTTAGAATTACTATCACGGTGTCCCGCGTGACACGGTGTCCCGCGTGACAGAGACATGTCCCAATAAGAATATGTATATAATATTTTTCTATAAATGTTTACATTGGCATATAGTCATATAGTTGTTCGTGGTGGTCCTACTAGCTCCTGATATAGATCAGCCGGTGTCTCCTTCGCCTGCGATCAACGACAGAAAGTTGACAATCGCGATAATAAACTAAATACAGTATTCGTAGCTACGAGTATGTATGCGGATATCACAAATATTTCATATTGATATCGGAAAATTTAAATAAAACAAGTGCATAAAAAATCTATTGTAGTACACACATGCAGGTATATACTAGCTAGGTACGTAGCTCACTTTTGTACCAATAGTAGTTAGTTTTTTGACGCCAGTCGCAATTCAGGGGAACAAAACGTCTTTTCTGTCAACGCGACAGCTTGTGGAGTCGATTCCTACTCGGAAATGAAATAATTTATATTTCCATTTTCTTAGCTCTAGGCAGGCAGGCGGCACGGTGTTGAGTTCCGCCACTCAACACCCAACCTTTGGAATACGGCGGAAAATGAAAAACAGAATTGTTTTAACACTAGATTCCTTCTGTCTACCCTGCTGATGCAGCGTGTATTCGAACGCCTTTCAAATGAAATTTCCATGCCCGAGGGTGGAGTGCGGGCGCATATGTATTCAATATCGAAAACACTCACTGCGGTGAGTACTTTTATGAAGTAATACAACACGGACGTCGACGGCAAGTCTGATTGCGGAGGACAGTCCGGGAAGGAGGGCCGATGCTATCGCACCCGACTCCATTAGGCCTCTCCGGCTGCCACGTCCACGGAGATACTATCTTATCTCGATCGCGCCGTATTAAAATGTAAATGAACGGGGCTATTGATCTTGCGCTAGTTGTTAAATAATACGAGTATTGGTACACAACGCTGCACCACGCCGCCGCCACTGCGCCATGTAAGCTTGGATTGGATATGATTAAATTATCTATTTGAATTGCAAACTTATAAATAAATGAATTGAGCCTATAGGTACATATAAAGAAAAAAACACTCAAAAATAACGTTGAGATAGAAAGTAAATTAATGAAAATATTCTATATTTTTAAAAAATTCCAAAGAACATTTGTATACTTTATATTAAACGCTGCGTTTGAGATAGGACAAGAGGACGATACGTTGAGCGAGCTCGATTTGAACTCGAGCGCATCATAAGTGTAATTAAGTGTGCGTAAACACCGTGTAAGTGTGTGTAGTCGTCCGGCACGCGTCACGCCGCGCGCTCCGGCGCACTCGCGCGGGTAAACGCCGCGCGCGTCCTGGACACGCTCGTATCCATTACAGGGAATTAACATGTATTAAGTGTTGCTATGATATGGGAATGGATGGAATTAAAATATGTTAGGAAGCTTAGGTTATTCTAGTTGACCTAGGCTTGTAGAATTATGATGAAATAAAGAATATTTAACTTGACATTTTATTATAATAAGTTTTCAGTTATTGCCTGTGTTATTTATTAAAATAAATGTCCCGCAGGATTAGATGACAAGGTGGACTTAATCAGGTTTCATAGTCGAGTACCTCGCCGTGGCCAGGAGCCGCTTCGGCGCGGCGTGTTAGCATGTCCTCACTCCGCTCGTCCCAGCGCGACGTGACGCTGCCGGCCTCACTATTATATGTTTCCAGGACTCGTAAAACAATCGCACACAATTAGCCACGCTTACCTTTTAAAAAAGTTACAAGCTATAAAGTTTCGACACTATTTTTTGAGAAAAAAAGATACAACCTGAAACATGTTAAAGTTTTATACCCATTTTATACACCAGCTTTGATGTTGAAATATCAAAGCTGGTGTATAAAGCAACTACAGCACGTCTTATACAGAATATTACATGTCGCCATTAGACACCGCTCTTGCACGGTTTAATGATCATGTATACATATTACATATATTGCCGAATCTCTGTTGGCGCCTTTTTGCCCAAACAGCGACACATAAATCTTGGGAACCTTGTGTCAGGAGGTCGATAAAAACGTCCGACCGCAGTGGAGGGGAGGGGAGGGAGGGAAGGACGGAGCGGCGAGACTCCGAGGAGCTCATTAAAATACCTAAATCGAACCCTGCAGGACGACGCGATGGCGACAACTCGTGAGAATCGTGGACTAATTAAACGAAAATAAGACTGCTTGATAAACTGTAAGAGCGTGTAGTCGCGAGCACCAGCTGCGCGAGTGTTGGTGGCGGAGTGCCGGAGACGGCCGGGGCTCCTCAGTGCTCCTCCTCGCATCTAGATACACCGCCCCTGCCTCGCTACCTCCGCTTCGGAGAATTAATTAAATAAATAATTTGACCGTCTCTTAAATATTTTCATAATCTGTTCTAAAGAAAATAAATGAATAAGATATATTTTTTTTTGGGTAACATTAGATGTATCTGCTATAGTGTGTGTTCTTTCTACGTAAACAAGAAATCCGGTAATGAAGTCATCAGTGGCGACGGCGTCGGTTGGTCGTCGGCGGAGGATGGAGATGTGGGACGGAGACGGAGGACGACGGTGGAGGACGGGGGCCGGAGAGGCCGTCGGTAGCAATTTGTTAATCAAGTTCCGATTAATGAGTGCGTACGCGTCGTTCATTAGGCTAATAACATTATTATAATGATCAGAGACGCCTCTCGCTGCGGCCGAGTGAACTGTTGCTCGTTGCTCGTTAATTGGGGTACCTGCGAGCTTTTACGATCGTTCAGTGACATTCCTTTGATGTCGGCGCGCTTCACAAAAAAGCGGAAATCGATCAATACTTTATGGTCAGAATTAAATATTAAATATTATAATTTATTATCCAATCCATTGCAGCGCGATGGGCCATGCCTGTAAACGCGATGGTCGTGGGCTCGACCTCTCCTCTGGGTAATAAGTTTATAATACGACTTGCAGCATTGAAATGCCGGCAAAGAAAAAATTCAAAATGCAATAACTTGAATTTAAGCGGGAAAAGAAGAGTGTTGACACTCTATTCTCTCTGCCAACCCTGCTGTGTGCGGGATACAGTATTTTGAGAACTATGTATGTATGGTTATTACGATTCCGTTGCGACAAGTGGTTACTCCAAAACCTAGAGTAACCTCATATTCCTGTATCTTAAAAACCTGTTAGAAAAAAACCATTTCATTGTGCACACTAAGCGATGGTTGTGTGTTCGTCCCCACTAGAGAAAATGAAATATTTATTTAAATATACATTTTCATTTCCTCACTCTGGTGTCCACCACTCAGCACGCAGTGCCTCCAGAATTCTAAATGAGGAACAGAATGTTTTAACACTAGGTTCCCTCTACCTATTCATTTAGCAAAATCACGTAGTAGAACTAGTTTTTTTTTATAATTTTGCTTATTAGAATTAACAAACTCGTTTTATAACTAATGTAGGTACCATCTGAATAAAATCACTATAAATATAAGTTTTTTATCTCGAGACGCAGGTTCATATACACTCAGTTTTACAAAGAAAAGACTCGTGAGAGAGATATAACAGAGAAAATAATACAAAGCTGGAAAGAAATGAGACCTGTAGTGTAACCGCGGCCACACAGAGGCCGCGGGGAGCCGACGGAAGCCGCTATCGTACGGATGCGCGCGCGCCGATACTAACGCCGACATTATCTACATATTACATTAATTAATACTACACCATACAATTATTCAAAGACAAAGTTATTTAATTATTACAGATTCATGTCGTACGTAGTTTGAAGAACTATTCTGTAGGTCCTTATTGTACTCATTGTATTTTAGAAAGCTGCTTATGTTTTAATGGAAGTGGTATATTAGGGAAGTATATGACAGATACTAAATGGATAGGGGAGGCGTATTGCTACCGTTGACAGGGTTGTTGCCTTGATGAGACGTCGAAACGTCACAATGCGGCAAAAAAGATTTATGATGGAAAAGTAACCGGAAAGATAGGTAGGGGGAGACCTCGGTTGACCTTCGAAAACACAGCATCAAAGATACTGGATGAAGGTCACGTAAAAAGAATGAGGACCTCCGGGAGGGCATGTATGAAGAGTTTGATGACAGTGGATGAGGTGAAAGAAGTATGTAGAGTCCGTATCGTTTGGCGCTCCGTTCTCTCTACCCCGCTAGGGATACAGCGAGAAGCTATGTATGTATGTAAAAATGTAGGTACTTATGTTTTAGATTGGATTGTTAAACTATTAAGGCACCGAGGCGACTAATACTATAAACAAATTTACCAGAGCCAAATGACAAAGAAACCTCTTATAAATTATGAAGATTATTATCATAAAATGTTGTGACTATTACTTAAAAACGTCGACGTCAATTAAACATCTCTAAAACTGGCATTATTTTGATTACATCTCGCCTATACTCGTAAGCGGAGGCGCTGGACGCAAAAACTCGCTCAGTTTATGAATACAGGTTCAATTAAGAAGAGTAATAATGAGGTGGATGAACTAATCCTTGTTTTTGGGAACTGACCTCCCTCCCTTCACCTCACTCCCGCGACCTCCCTCCCGCTCCCGCCTCCTGCCGCCGTCCACGTAATGTAATTATGTTCCATCGCAACTGTTGTTTTGGAGGTCTCGGCTCTTGAGAACTAAACGGTTACCGATTACGTGCACTGTATCATTTAATAAAGTGTTCTGCAATTTATTCAAATTACATACATTTCTTTTCTTCTCAAACATTAGTTACGCACAAAATGTTATTTAAAGTATATATACTCTGACTACCCCGCTAGGGATAAAGCGTGAAGTAAGGAAGTAGGTAAGTATATCACCTACAATAAAGCAGCAATTGAGAGCTAATCTATACCAATGTTGATGCTTAAGTAAACATCACAAGCATGGCTCGTAGTTTGATCGTGAGAATCCTAGCACCTGGCGAGTGACAGGTCGCCACTTCCGGCTCTCGGAGCGGAGTAGCTCCACGTCGCGAGGATGTCGACTATTGTCGTCTTCTCGATAAGTCTAGTATCAATAGTGGCAACTGTAGTGATGGTTGAGAATGCTCGATCGTTGCTTGTGAGTACCTGGAGTTCCATTACTTGTACAATTTACTACAAAACAACCATATCTACAAGACGCAATATTATGCTACGCAAACTTTTACATCTGCATCTGATCAGGTTCCTTCACTGCAGCACAAAAATAATTGTATCCAAATTATTAATTTATGGTAAATGATTGAAAATTGTCAACATTTAGACAATACACATAAAATAATTGTATTAGTTTTTTTTAAAAAGTGTTGTAACTGAATATTGTAAATTAGAGTACTGCATGGTTGGCTGCGGTTGTGTTATCTCAGCACGCGCCACTGTGTCAGTGTGCTAACCGTTATCGGCGTCACTGTGCGCTATCAGCACCGCCCCCGCACCAGTTATGTCACTTGACGCCTAATTAAATAATTTATGAATTGCGCTAACTCGGGATTACCATGTTGCGCATTTAGAGGAAAAAAGTAGATTTTAGCTATAAATATATTTTGTTAATGTAATAATCTTTAATCTTTATATTATAATAAAACAGTAAAAATATTTTGTCTATATATTTAGTATTTTTGACTGAAATGGATACTTAAAAAGAATAATAGAAAGCAAAAATATATTTTTTTAATTTCTTGTCTGTCTGTCTGTATGTATGGTCACGCTAATCACTAAAACACTGAACCGATTTACTTCAAACTTTCACCAATTGTTTGTTTTAACTCAACTTAACATTTAAAGTTTATTTTATCAAAATCGGTTCATTATAAAAAAGTTATCGGCATTTGAATGAACTCAAGGCATGAGTTTGCCTGCAAAATATACAGCAATCCATATCTATACTTATAATAAATTTGTATTTGTTAGTGATAAATTTATGTTT
Organism: Heliconius nattereri; assembly: GCA_013403645.1. NCBI lineage: Eukaryota > Metazoa > Arthropoda > Insecta > Lepidoptera > Nymphalidae > Heliconius > Heliconius nattereri. The sequence continues at coordinate 41,198 of JAAIXI010000251.1, read as the reverse complement.
TTAACCAACTTTCAAAACAAGGAGGAGGATCTCAATTAAATATTTTCGATTCGATCGATATTCGATTCGTTATTTTGGCTTCGATTTCGATATTGGTTTATTCGATTCGATTTGGATATTTTGTGTAATATGCAACCATTAAAGTTATTTTACAAGCAATATTATAAATCCTTACCCAAATCAATAATTTAACACGTAAGGTTGTTTCTGAGCGAGTAAATTAAATTATTCATTGACATTTGACACATTTGTCATTCAACTCTGTTCCATATATAATCATGTTCCATAAGAACATGTTAAGTTAACATAATCATGTTAAGAACTGAACTGAACTGAATAATCATGTAGTTCAAGCGGGCGAAGCCGCGGGGGCGGGGCGCTTGTATTACTATATATTTTTAATGAATGAGTATCAGATTTCTTTCATTCAAACGTATAAAAAATTGGACTTAGTGGGATTTGAACCTCCGTCGTTTAGAAACTTTAACCTTACGACAAAAATCTTATACGGTCTTATTTACTTTGTTGCCAGCATCTCAGTACTCTGTAGGGAGTTTTGACAAGCATTTATAAGAATTTTGACGAAGTGACAGTGCTTAGACGGTTTCGTATAGGCACGTCGAAATCTTGTTTGTTTTTAAGTATTTTTGTTTTCTAAGTGTGACGTTAAATATTATATATAGGGGGAAGATGAGCTGGTGTCGCCTGGGCGGTCAGCCCAGCCAGGTGAGACCCTCGGTTACTCGGGGGAGGCCCAGCTTAGGCGACCAGCGGCCAAGACGACAGCTCAGGAATCGGGTGTTGGAAGGGAAAGGTCTTAAATGCACCGAAGCGATGCCCTTTAGATGCAAGTGGTCTGATGCATTGGCACAGTGGAAGGCATTGGGCGCGAGCCGGTTGATCTGCTCTTTCAGGCTCTTAATGTTGAAGTCGCGGTGAAGCGTTGCGTTTCTGATGAAATATGGGGCCTGGGTGACTTGCCTCAGGACGAGGTTCATCTCGTTCTACATCTACCCTCGTATACACGAGTACGCTATCAATACATATTATCCTATTTGTGTTTGGCTTTTATGTTTTCTAAATATAAAATTACTAGCGGACGCGCGCAGCTTAGCCTGCTTATTTGCACCCTTAGGGGTGAATTCTAACAAATCATGAAACACATGTTCAATGTGTTAAATAAAAAAAAAAATAAAAAAAAAGTTAATTTCTGTTACAGCCTCAGATAAAGCAGTATATTCTGCAAAAGTGGATGACGTAGTAACACAGTTTTGTTTTCTAGATTTCCAATAATTGAGATTTCCAAATAAGCTAATTACAAAACCAGTGGTTCACTTTCTGTCAATAATATCCCCAGCCCAGTCGGCATCAACATAACAATTCATAATATCAGTTTTGGGACTTTGGTTATATGTCAATTTAAGATTTTTAGTTAAATACAAATATTTTAGAATTCGCAATGCATATTTGAAATGTGTTTCATCATAACAATTTTGAAATCTACTTAAATAATTTACACTGAATGATATGTCTGGCCTTGTGCCATGACTGATATACAAGAGTGCTCCTATCAAATTTCTATATTTAACATCCTCATTTAAATTTGATTTTATTAGCTTAAGATTAGGTTCCATTGGTGTATTAAACAGTTTTGAATTTTCAATATTATATAGTTTAGCTAATGTTTCTATATAATTTTCCTGGCTCAATGTTAAGGTATTACCACAATTATCATAACCATATTCAATATCAATTCCAATATAGCTTTTTACTTTATTTAGATCTTTCATTCTAAATTTATTATGCAGTTTTTTCTTAATATCATTAATTACTTCTACATCTTTGCAAGATATTAATAAATCATCAACAAATAAAAGGATATATACAGATACATTATTTTCAGTTTTAACATAAAGACAATAATCATATTTACTTCTACGAAAACCCAAATTTTGAATATAATCATTAAAACATTCATACCAAGCCCGTGGGCTCTCTTTTAAACCATACAAAGCTTTGTTTAATTTACAAACTCTATTAGAAGAATCATTATAGCCTTGTGGCTGATTTACATACACCTCAGATAACACTTTACCATTTAAAAAAGCTGTTTCAACATCCATTTGATGAATATTTAAATTATACTGACAAGAATATGATAGTAATAGTTTTAGAGTTTGCATTTTAACAACAGGCGAGTATGTATCATCAACATTATCCTTTTGTTGGAATCCTCGAACCACCAACCTGGCTTTGAAAAAGTCACCTGGTTTTCTTTTATACACCCATTTTACATCTAGAACTTCCTTGTCCTTTGGTTTATTTACCAATTTCCAAGTATTATTTTTATTAAGACTGCTTATCTCACTGTCCATAGCAGACTTCCATTGTTCAGACTCATTACATGTTATCGCCTCTTCAAAGTTACCTGGAGTCATAGCATCACAGAAATTAGCACAAACACAATAATATCCAAATTCTTCATCGAATCGAACTGGTAGTTTGATTTGCCTTCTTGGTCTAATTCCACCTATTATTTCATTGACATCTTCATCCTTATTTTTCTTATTGTCCTCGATGTTCTCAGTATCACTTTGTTCAGTTAACACTTCTTGAGATTTCTTCTTCTCATTTGTATCATTTTCATCATCACAACACACACACATTGTGTCTTCTTCAATGATATCAACATGCCTGGCAACTATTATTCTGTTATTCACTAATACTCTATATCCAACTTCTGAATATCCCAGTAGAATTCCAAATTCAGCCTTCTTATCCCACTTTGATCTTCTCTTTACTTCTGGTATTCTAACAAAAACTTTACTTCCATATAATCTTAATTCATTTGCAGATGGTTTCCTATTAAAAACTATTTCATAAGGGGTCTTCTTCACTATTGTATTTGACAATGATCTGTTCTTCAGATAAGCAGCTGCTTTAATTACTTCAGGCCAATAACATCGGTCAACTTTTGCTTCTGCTAGAAGGCATCTAGCCATGTCCATAATAGATCTGTTGTACCTCTCTGCAGTACCATTTAATTCATGTACATATGGTGGACAGGACTTTATCATTATACCTTTCTCTCTTGCGAATTGGTACATCTTGTTGTTCAGGTATTCTTTACCATTATCACATCTTAGTTCCTTTATCATCTTCCCAGTTAAATTTTGAATTTCATTAACATATTCCATAAAACAATCAAAGACTTCGTACTTTGACTTAATACAATAAACTTTTGCCAATTTGCTATAGTCATCGATGAAGCTCACAAAGTATTTTTCACCATTGCATCCAGTTGTTCTGTGAGGTCCATTTACATCCGTATGAACAATTTCCAATACATCTTCCGCTCTTCTTCTGTTATTGTTAAAAGGTAAATTATGCATTTTATTTTCTATACAGATAGCACACTTCATATATTCTGATTCAATTTCTTTAGGCATTCCTTCTAGTAATTGATCTTTGCACATAACATCCAGATACTTAAAATTTACATGTCCAAACTTACGATGCAGTTTTTCCTTTAATGTTAATGTATTTTTGATTACATTTGCGCAAATTTCACTTTTTGAAACATAACTTGTTATTTTATATAATCTCTCATCTTTCTTTGCTATTGCTAATAGTGTACCATCCAAGCTATAAATTTTTGAAAATTGCCCTTTAGATATTATCTTATGTTTGTTAGTGATCCTTGAATAACTTAATAAATTTGCCTTCATTTCTTTAACATAGAATACATCTTTTAAAGTTACAACAGATTCAGTCTCATAAACAGGAAAAGACTAAAATGTTACCAATTTTTGTTGCTTTCAGCATTCTACCATCACCAACTTTAACTTAAATAGGATCTTTTAATGTCACTTGGCTTTCAAAATATTCATCATTATTTATTATATGATCAGTGCAACCACTGTCCAACAGCCAATTAATTTCATTTTTGTTTGACATCTTTCCATTTGAGCTTGATATATTACTTTGAACTGTAGTATGAAAACTATTTCCTTCCTGATTGTTCTTTACAATGTGGTTGAGATTTGATCCACGTTCGCGATGTCCACGGCCACGTTTCTGATAATTTGAGAAGCTTCGACTACGATAATTAGCAAAAATATTAGCACGGTAATTTACTTGATTACGGCCATGCCAGCAGTTCTTTTTTAAATGTCCAGGTTTTCCACAGATGAAACATACGTTTCTTGGATCTGATTTGTTTGTTTCAATTTTCAATACATTTTATTTTTCTCCTGCTACACTTTCTTCACAACTATTTTTCTCCCCGAACGATTTCAGTTTAATTTTGCTTTTAAGGTAATCAACTGTTCTGTCTTTCTCGGGTAAAACATCTATTAAATCACCAATATAACTATAGCTTGACGGTAATGCTTTTAGCATGTTATTTAGTTTTTCTTGTTCAGTTACAGTTGCTCCAGCATGCTTAAGCTCGTTCACAGACTTCTCAAAATCATCAAAAAATATATTCAAAACGGTGTAATTCATCAATTTCATATTTTCTAAATTATTTCTGCAAACAATTTGTAACGATGTCGAAGTTTTTAAATACATGGTATCAAATTTGGCTATGATGTCAAAAGCAGACTCACACTCATGAATATATTCCAACTGCTGATTCGTTATTGCACTATAAATATAATTAGTTGCTTGAACATCTGTTTTGCCCCAATTTGCTTGATTTTCTTCTGTTTGTATTTTTCGTTCAACAACTTCTTTACACTTTTTAAACTGTAAAAATTTCATCATTCTTATTTTCCAGTTGAAATAATCCGAACCGTCAAATAGCGGTATTCCAATATCACTGCTTCTTGCGCACGCCATTTTTACATTTCTTCTTTATTCTTTTTATTTAAGCAACTTTCGTTAACGGCTTTAAGTAACCACTCTCTTCTACCATGTTAAGATACTGGATGAATGATGAAATTATCTTGACTAATAATTGTCTTTTTATATATATTTATTTAGAACAATCACATTTTTATATCATACATAGAACAGCCATTGTAGGAACAAAACTGACAACTTATTGTTGCCACTGGACTAAACATACAATAGGCGTTGCCAAAACAGTAAATATAAATGTACTTACAAACTAACACAATGAAATATTTTTAAGAGTTTAAGTTTCAAATTTTATAAAAAGCGGTGGCGATTTAAAGATATTTCCCTACTAACTTTCAACCCCGTATTTGCACCCCTAGGGAATGAATTAAAATGAACCACGAAACATGTATTCAATGAAATATTTTTAAGTCTAAATTTCAAATTTACAAAGTTTCAACCTCTTATTGGCACCCTTAGGGGGTAAGTTCTAGAAGACCTTGAAACACGTGTTCAATTAAATATCTTTAAGAATCTGAATTAACAATTTTATAAAAATCGGTGCTGATTTAAATTTTTTCCATACAAACTTTCAACCCCTATTTCACCCCTTTAGGGGAAAATTTTTTTAAAATCCCTTCTATTGGATGTCCAGATTACGAAAGTAAGCCTCGGTCCGAATTTCACGTTTCTATCATCAGCGGTTACGGCTGTGCGTGCGTCTTATCTCAGTCAGTGAGGACAAGTCCTTTTTAACCGACTACTGTAAGAAAAGGAGGTTATCAATTCGACTGTTTTTTTTTATGTTTGTTACCTCATAACTTTTGACTGGGTGAACCGATTTTGATTTTTTTTTATTTAAAAGGTGAAGCTTCCCGTGTGGTCCCATTTTTTTTTATCCTTGTCTGACAATGTAATGTATCTATGAGAAAATCACCTAAGTCTTAAATTTGCATTATGTATGTGCGCGACAAGTAGACGAATAACTCAATGTCGGGACAACCGATTTTGATGCTTCTTTTTATATTTGAAAGGATACACTTCAAGGATAATTTGGTGAAAGTTTAGTTAGGTTTCGGTTATGAGATCCGGTCAAAATTGAGAAAGTTTGGTTTTTTTTGGTAAAAAATCGATTATACTGTAATAGATACAAGCAAAAACTTTTTAAATTGATGTCAGAAGTGAGATTCCTGATCGCTGCATTTCTTTTCAACCAACCTCAAAAAATAGGATGTTCTCATTTTCAACCAACTTCAAAAAAGGGAGATTCCCAATTCGCCCGAATACTTTTTGTGCATGTTCTTGTCAATATACCAAAATGTTACTTAGCACATAAATAATACCTAATTAAATGAAGTTTTACATATGACAACGACAACCACTCGTTGACAACCACTACCACCACCATCACCACTCGTTTAAGAAGCGTCATTTTAAGATCTACCCATCACTTAAAACCGTAAAATAAATTAATTTTTAATAAAAAGAAAAACCGACTTCTAACAACGGACTAAAAAGTGAAAAATAATTTTAAAAAGATTTTATAATTTTGAAGTCGGTGTCAAACTATTGCTACAACAACCTTACTACAATATCTAATTACTAAGCCTGTTGGTTTTACTTGACACCGACTTCAAAATTATAAAATCTTTGTAAAATTATTTTTCACTTTTTAGTTCGTTGTTAGAAGTCGGTTTTTCTTTTTGTTAAAAAATAATTTATACATATATATAGATTAGTGTCTTACGAACCATTAATGTTCTCGTCATATCTCGTAACACAACATCCGGGGCGCGCCGCTCTAAGCAACTTGCAATTCCTCAAACATCGGTTCTTCGTTTAGTCAATCATTATGTACCGTTGCGCCGGGGACCAGCGCGACCTCGCCGCGAGCCTCGGCCGGAGCAGCCTCGTTACAGCCCGACCGACCAGCCGCCCGCTATTTGTCAAAATAAGCTGCTATATTTACATCAACGAGAACATAATCCTGCACCTGAACGCACAAAAACAGACTCTACTCTGGTGCTTTTACACCTCGTTAAAATGTAAACTTGCTAGATTTATGTTTCTTGGCGTGTGAAACAACTTTTTATGCAGCCTCGAGCACCTGCTGTGAGATATATTGCAAGTTTTCGCGGGGAAGCAAATGCTCGCTCCGTTCCCGCTCCTGCCCCGCTCCAGCCCCGCTCCGACCCTGCTCCAACCCGGTGCAGAAACACGGATATGAAATCTGACTGACACGTATTTTCCATGAAGTGACATAGACTTTTTTAGAGAGAACCTAGTGTTAAGACGCGAAGAAATGCAAAAAAATATTAAATCATTCATATCCTCGACTGAGAATCGAACCCACTGCGTTTACAGTCACACTTTGTGACACTGCGCCACGACTGGCCTCATACATACATAGATTTAGAAAGAATTGGTGAGTTATAATAAACAATAAACTCTACGCTCATGATTTGAACGCGGAGTCAAGTATCTGCCTTTATATTGATAAAGGCAGATACTTGATACGCTAACAGAGAGCGAGAAGGAGAGGATTTCGGTGACATATTCAGAATTATCAGTCGGTCCACCTGTTTAAAGGGGAAAAACAAGAAAGTACGTCCGTCCGCCTGCCGCCCCCCGCCGTCGCCCGCGTGCCTCAGCGTGTCCTTAATTAAATCGTCTGCCTGCAAGTTTGTTCCGGCGGAGCGGCGTGTAACGTGCGTGGTCGTGGCTTCAGTCTCGTTCGCCGCCAACTTTGTAATCGCAAACCTTCCCGAGCCATTATTCAAAGGCGTATCGTTATTTATTAGAGGTCGGTAACAAATGAAACTCCGAGCTGCCCTCCGAGCGCCGACCTCCGAGCGGGTCCCTCTCGTATTACGTTTTCCATTATTCTGAAACATTTATTAATCACGAGCTATCAAATAAACTGAGCCAACTTCTAGACTCGCTCGCCTTACATCGCCTTCGTGTGCGTGTGCATGTTTCTTTTTTTATGGACGCTTTAAAAACGAAAACGATAATTTACAGTGAGCACTTTCGTGTAAGTTGTAATTATATATTTTATGATTTATCCTTAATTTTAAGTATTTTACTCTGTTCAATTGTTGGAGAGTTAATAAATGAAATTATATATCATTTAATTTATAAATCATTTATACAATCGGACCAAAAGTCCTATCAGACATTATATCTAACTATTATGTTTACTACTGACGTGAAGAAAATACTGTAACGGAGCGCAGATTGAGTTTCGATCAGAGTTCTAGTCGCTGCGTGTAATTGGTTAATTAACTGGAGGAAGCGATGCGCATGCGCACGCGCACCACGAGAGACCACTCATTACACCACGAGACGCGCCGTAGATTGGATTCGTAATAAGCTCATCTACTAGGTTGTTATTCGATGTTTATGTATATATCTTTCAGATATATGTATTAATGTAATGTTATATTTATAATTATAAAAAATAATTTAGAGTTCGAGATTGTCAATTTGCACAATATTTTGAACTCAGCGTTAAGACAGACAAGAATCGTATGTTAGTAAATATAATGAATAAGGACTCTGCTTGTCGGTCTGCTATAATCTATATTTGCCAACTTTGTAGCGCTAATATTGTGCAGCAAGACGGATTCAAGCAGATATATAACACGCAAGGATCTGCGAATGACTCTCAACGGGATCTAGCCGCGTCGTGGGCTCTCTGCTCTCTGCTCGGGCGTCATGGAGACGCGACGTTTACCTACCCGTTACCGAGACCGAGTCACGTCGGCGACCCCCTTATACTGTAACTAGCTTTATTACAAATATTTCCTTATAAAAATGCATATGACAAGAGAGTACTCATAATATTTATCCTATATAGAACTAAAAGTATTTGTTTTTTTTTTCTATATTTAACGGATATTTATACTCGTAAATTATAATTTAAAAATAACATTGGAGTTTGTAAATTAATTTTATACGAAAATGAATTCATTAAAGATTATAAGATATTTTATTACAAATAAGTTTAAATTAAGAACATGTTTAGTCTAAATAAGAAGAATATATGGCAATGTAAAAAAGCGTGGAGTGCATGGTGTCAATACATTACTTGAAAAGCTTTTTTTTACATTGCAATACATTTTTTTATGTGCACTATTCTTAATTTAAATTTATTGAAATTTGTCCACTATTCTTTAGTAACATATATTTGCAATAAATATAATTTTATTATTTTTTTTCTACCCATTTATCTATATATTTCACTTTTAAGTAAATTGTTCTCAAAATAGCATGTTTTTTAGTTTTTTTTATTGTCAGTATAACACATATTTACTTTTTTACTTAATAATATATTACATTTACATAAATTTATTATTTAGTTAATTAAATAAAAAATAATGATAATCACATTAGAAACATTCAATAGAATAATATTTTTTTGACATAATGCCTACTATAAATAATAGAATCCAGCACAGACGGGCCGGACGGCTGCGGGACGCCGCGTGACACTGCGACGGCCGCGGCGGTCGACCGATAACGGGGAACGGTCCAATTGACGTGGGAATCACTCATATTCTAATATGTAACATGTGCTCTTTAACTATACTTATACTCCTAATATTTTTTTACTATTAGACTCTAGCTTAACTCTAGGATCCCAGTGAGATATTTTTATTATTCCACTCTTTGTCCATTAAGAAATGATGACGAAACCGTCGGAGCTATGTATTTTTTCATTTGAAGCACATACTTCTAGAATTCTCTGTAGAGGTTTCTGTCTCTTTTTTTAATAATCCGATCAAATGGAAAATGTAATAGTGTAAGTTACGAACAAGGAGGGGCATTGCATTTTTATTATTTTTGTATAACAACTAAATGTAGTTGAATGTCATTATCGGCAGCGTCGCCTGCATAGTTGACGCGCCGCTGTGTCTGCAGCCGCCTACTCTCAGCGGATCCATTCCACATATTACGTATATTTTGGATTAAGAGGCCAGATCTGTGCCTCGACTAGTGACTCTTATCTCAAGAGGCAAGAGGCGAGTTTGGCGAGGCACGCGGAGGAAGCACTCATTAGGCGCGGGACCACCGCTGCGTCCTGCAAAAAGCACACGTCTCATAATTGTATCCTCCACCTGTACGAAGCTTCCCCCGAAACCGGTCCACACTCAGCTCTGCTGATATAATTAGATTATTTCATATTTGATATTGTACAATTTTTTCTACATTGATAGACGTGGTGATCCTGGCAAACGTTCTAACACGGACTAGGAGACGACAGTTATACGGAATAAAAAAAATAATAAACTGATAAATTGACAAGTCATAGCTTTTACGGGCAACAAACAAAAAATGAATGCTCTTGCAGATCTCGATACATTGTTCATAGACAAGTTGAATGAGCCGCTTCTTACGTCGCGACCGTCGTCAGTTGTCACGAATGCGGTATTGCAGGAAGCTGTTTATTTATGACTCGAGGCTCGTATAGCCCGAGGGAAACTTATATTACAAGGGAATCAGCATCATTGCAGCTGCTGGCTCACTAAACACACTATTACGGTTTGTTTCGACTTTTACAAAGATAACGGTAGAAGCCCTTGAGTCGATACGGCGCGGCGTCAGGAAAACAAACTACCACCAATGATTCCGTCTACATACAAACAAAACTGTTAAAAGTTTCCACAATAATTTTCAAGCATTTATTGGTAGTACAGCAGCGAGGCGGCGGCTGGTGGCGGGTCGGTGGTGGGCGGTCGCTGGTCGCTCGCGTCAGATCAATGGGAAAGGATGCACGTTTTTGCGGAGACGAGCGTCCGGCGCGACGTGCTCTTGTTTTTACACGTCACAGCTATTACATAACGTGTACACACACACACGCACACGCACACACACACACACACAGTGCATGCGGCCGCGCCGGTGGGAACGGGAGCAGCGCAGCTCGGTTATTGCTTATCGATGCATATTTTCATACGAGGCAGTCCGATTCGCAATGCGATTCATATTATATTTTATGGACGGCCGGGACGTAAAAACTTGCAGTCGTCAATGTTTCGTATCGAGACGGGTGTCATTTCTGCTTAAAATACAAACCTTCCATGCTTGAAACGACTTTATCGCAAGTATAGCATGACTTATTATCAGATTTATGTATATATATTAAAATTAAAATTTAAACCAATTCCAACTTTAACAAACTTCTGAAATACACTGAAAAATGTAATAGTTAACTCCGGTTAGTGAATTCGCAAATGGAGACATTTAGTCCATTATTTAGAATTTAAGTCGCTCGTTGTAATTCGAGAGCAACATAATAACAAATTCAAGGTAAAAAATGCAAAGGCAATAATATATAAATAGAGTAGTTTCTCACGGCGCAGGAGCAGGCGCAGGCGCGGGCGCGGGCCCGGTCGTGGGGCGCTGTGAGGGCGCAGGCGCGGGGCGCTGTGAGGGCGCAGGCGCGGGGCGCTGTGAGGGCGCAGGCGCGGGGCCGATTGCGTCTACAGTGCGACGCGCGTAATGGCGTATCATCATTCAATAATATTTGGTGTTCAAGGAGCAAGCAGCGTGTCCGGGCGAAGGCGGGCGGGCGGCGGCGGGCAGAGTGCTCAGCAAGCTCGGGCGCCGCGTGTTTGCGCAGCGCACACCTGGCCACTCTTGTTTTTCTAACGACCTGTTTTTTTCTATCAACAAAGTTTGGGATACGTTAATTTGACCCTCGTGTCGCCGGCCCCGAGTGCTCGCTTCATCTGGGCTTATTGACACGCAAAGTTTCTTTCCTTCAAGTTGTCTCACTGATATTATCACTTACGAGTACATCGAGGAAACTGTAGTTGTATGACAGACATTGTACATACGAGTTGTTGTTGTAAGATTTATAATTCTTAATTAAGAAAAAGTAAATTCATTTAAATTTATGTGCTTTCTTATTTGTTTACTTTATAATTTTTACTTTTGAATTGTCGAAATGGTTAAATTTACTTTTCTTCCAAATAAAAAAATGGCATCGTGGCCGTCGCGGCGCAGGGGTGGCGGGGGGCTACAAACGCGTGACTGTAAACGATTGATTCGATTACCAGTCGGGGGAATGAAATCTATATCTATCTTCTTCTTCTTCTTCTTAATGTGCCTCTCCAACTAGTGGAGGTTGGCAGTCAACTTCGCATACTTACTTACATCTATATCTACAGGAACTTATAATTACTCCGCAACGGATCGGTATCTGCCAAGTGGAAGAGACATAAGAAAATACGAGTATGTTACTGGTGGCACGTAGTGGCGCAATTGAACCAAAAACAATGATTTTTAAAAGTGTTATCTGTTTGCAAGCTTTCCTTAACATGTAGTGTTTGAACGACTTCTGTAAGAAAAGGAGATTATTAATTCGACTGTTTCCTTTATGCTTCTTATCTCAGAATTTTTGACTACGTGAATCGACTTTAACAATTCTTTTTTATTTGAAAGCTAGTGCTTCCCGTGTGGTCCCATTTTAATTTCGTCCATTTCTGACAATGTTATCCATGAGAAAATTACATGAGTTATAAATTTGCATTAAACTCGATATCACTCCAGCCGATATCGATGATTTTTTTCTTATTGGAAAAGAAAGGATACGCTTGAAGGGTATTTTTATGAGAGTTTGATTAGATTCCAAGTCAATTTTGTTTTTAAAAATTATAATTTTATTTAAATCAGTTCATAAATAAAAAAGTTATGTCATTTTGAAGCATGTTGTTGGACAATATTGCTATAAATAACTGTTTTATTGAATTGAGTGAAATTGTATTTTTCAATCTAAGTGTAGATATTATTATTAAAATGATAATAAGTAAGTAATGCAGACAAGTAAATTAATAATTATGTAGTTCAAGCAGGCGAAGCCGCAAGCGAGTCACTAATATTTAATATGTTTTGTAGCTTTAGTATCAATTCAAAGCGCTGGGTTGAATTCCGCCACCCAATACGCAATGCCTGAAGAATTTTGCGGAAAGTGGAGAACGAAATGTCTTAACACAAGGCTCCCATCCCTCTGCCAACCCCGCTATGTGGGGGGTACAACAAACTAAAAAAATAAAATAAAAATAAAATTGGTACCATTATTCTTAAGTACAGTGAGTTCGCAGAGCGCTGGTCGTGGACGCGCATACCAGAGTCATCCTAAGCAAACAGTTAATGTGGTTGGATGTCAGTGACTGGAATAACAAATTGGAAGCCGCGTCTCGTCCATTCTCGCTCACTATATTTTATAGATGAACTAAATGATTCCTCAGTGTTCACGTTTTCTATTAATATAATATATATTTTGAAACTATTAAATGCAATTACAATGGCAAATAATATTTACAGTATTTACGTTTCTTTTTTTACAATTTTAATGTTTTTTGAGTAATAATATGTTGGCTTACGAAACAGCGTACATAGAGCACGCTCGTTCAAGGCCTCGTGCTAAGCTGGTGCTCCGCCCCCCGGCCCCGGCGCACTCGCGATGTGCGGGCATCCCGTCTATTATCCAATTCCGGCGACTCGACCAAGATGACAATGCCCCCTTGACTACTGATATCTATAATGTATCTGCAACATCACAGAGCTCGCGACTCGCTGTTAGCTTCCCGCGTCAGTCCACTTCGCGTGCTACCGACGATACCGCCCTGTTACTTGGAGGGGAGAGTACTGCTCACTCAGTGTCTCAACTTTTTCAATACAAATAAAGGAAATAGTTTTGAGTGTTGCTTATTTAAATTAAGTTGTAGTACATTAGTTCTCAGTCAGGTATTATACGGGACATAATATATGATTGTCACCCGGAAAGCGGCCGAGTGTGTCACGCTGGCTGCCATAAGTGACGTCGGTCTGACAAGTGTAAGTTGTAGTAAGTTGATAACGTCGATCGTGATCTAATGCGATTGAGATAATCCACAAATCCACGACGCGGACACGACGCGACCACGACAGGGACACGACGCGACCACGACAGGGACACGACGCGACCACGACAGGGACACGACGCGACCACTATATGTGCACTTATTGTTGTTAGGTGACTAAGATAGCGTATAAGATAGTAATATATGTAGCGTAGGTACATATAATTCTATTATAAGCTTTTGTTTATAAATATATAAATAATGAAAAGAATATATTGCTAATTGTCATTACTGGCCTTAAAATTCCTATAGATGTTATGGTAAGTTTTTAAAATTTGTGTCAATAACAACATACGTTTAATATTGAAACAGCTATAGATATTTAATTCGGACGACGGGACGCGCGTCCAGGGCACCAGCTACCCCGAACCATTGCTGGTCGTCCGCAGTCAGCTCACGCGCCGCGCCGTGCCGTGCGGGCACGCGGGCTTATCTCGCCGCAACGAGAGCAAGACTAAAAGAATAATATAAAATTATTTGGCTACATTTAATATTGCTGTCGAAATTGAATCACAACAATAGTGTGTATTGTCTGCAGCCACAGCCCCGAATGACATGTACTCTGCAGTGCTGGCGGCGCGGCGGCGTGATGGCGGATTTGCCTCAAGCATCATCTATAAATAAACAATGTGTAGCGAGAGTTCCCGCGCCGGGATTGTAGGAAACCGGTCCACGACGCGCCCGCTGCCAGCCTCCTGCCTCCTGCCTCCTGCCGCCCGCAACCTGCGCTACGTATTTGAAAAGAGTTCTGAAAACATACACATAACATTATGATTATTGCAACACTTACATATCATATTTACTTTTATGTATATTCATTCTATGTACATGTACATATATGTAACTATCCTATCCTATTTGTAACTATTTTATATTTGTAATTAAATTTATATGTACCTACTCATTACAATGACACATTACTACGTACTTGTACAAAACAGCAAATAGCCGAAGTAGCAGGACACTAGCGTCACACTCATAAATAGGCCCTATCACACTACTTCTGGTACTCTTGGACCTGGACTAATAAAATAGATATATCTCATCAAAAACATAAAGTATATAAAGTAAGAGCTAAGTTCAGTAATGTGATATATGCTTTGGTTGTTGATTTCAGCGAGCAACATATATATATAAATTATAAGAAAATAATGAAAAAAATTTTTCTCTTATGTACACCTAATTATTTAATCGGATGCCAAATTTCATTATTCTAGGTCATCTGGAACGGGGTTAGAATTAAAATCTATAGGTGAAGTCACGATTTTTGGACGTCATTATCTAAATATCCGTTTGAGCTGTGTTCATGAAATTTGATGCACGTATACAGGTAGGGGGTCGAAATATTTGACCCAAATTTGAAAGGTTTAGGTGGAATATTTTTTGAGTTACAAAGGGGTAAAATGTCAAAGGCTTCAAATGGTTCATGTAAAATGACACTCTGCTGCTCGCCAGTTCTGTTTACCGAACTTAGCACGCGCTACTAAAATAAAATAAATTGGTAACGCGGCTACTCGTACTCGTGGCTTAGAAGAACAAATATTTAATTAACTATCAAAGTTATTAGACATAGTGTTAAAATACGGAAGACAAATTATAAAAATTAACTAACTTAAAAATAACGAGCTGTTAAAGCACTTTGGAAGGATATAGCACTGCGCCGGAGGCGCCTCGTGAGCGACCGCGGTCGACGGCGGGTCCCGGGCCCGCGGCTGTGGGCCAGGTCTGCTTCCTATTTAAATGATAGTTCGACCTGTGGATATTACATCCGATTTTAAATGACAACAAAAAGTAGATAAGCAAAAAAATATTAAAAAAACTATACAATTTAGAAACGTAGTTTATAAAAGTACCCGTACCGGTGAATGATGAACCTCTGCATTGATTTTATAAAATATAAATATGTTAGGCCACGTTTGAATATCTTTACATATATCATTATAGCGTTAGAACATTCTAATCGTTACAGAAGTGAAGAATATAATATAGAAAAGAAGAAAATGACAGTAGGTATAGTGTAAAAAGTATGAACAATTGATAGATATTTTTTGCAACAACAAAAGCTGTTTGCAAACAAAGTTTAAGCGGAGCATACAGCGCAGCACGACCTCGCTGCGGGTTGTGGGCCAGCGCGCGCACCTGCACCGACCTGCCACCACAAGTGTTTGAAATGTAGAACTAACGCCTCCTATTATCTTATAATACTTTTGAAAGAAAATAGAAATAAAAACCAAAACTGAGGGAATGTCTTTTTTTTGCTACATTAGGAATTGACGATAGCGGCTATCTAATTTAATTAATATCGTCAGCCATATTTACAAGAAAGGTTCTATTCGTCCCCCCCTCCGCGCCGCTCCCGACCTGACCGTCGCCCTCGCCGGTATTTTAATTAAACCCTCGCTTCTCATCCCATATATAACATTGCCGTATGTGTGTGCGTGTGTGACTCCGTGTGCACACACATGCACACTGCCTGAGAGCCTGCGCCCAGACCTGACTGACTGTGGGCCTTGGCGACCTGCACGCTGCACGTGCTGGTGACACTATGTCAATGCAAAAAGCTCAATAATACTGGCACAGGATTATAAATGAACAATAATACCATGTTTGAAAGATTTTCTTAATAGTTTCTTTTTCAAATGTATAACGAAATATTGTAATATATGAATCCCTATAAGGCGAGAATAGTAGAGGTGGACGCGGTCGTTGTATCTGGAGAGACGCCTTTACTGCCGTTCATCAACCAAATAATAACCCAACTGGTTTGTAGAGTTGCGAGCGCCTCGCGCATACCTACTTGCTCCTCTTTACTTATGTGTACGATTATAATTTACTCTCTCTCTCTACAAATTAAAACATATGTTTTGTGGAATGAAACGTTGGACGTCATCGCAAATCTCCAATTGACGGGACATTTGACACTCGCAACAACGAGCAACGAGGCGTGATCTTACTAATTGTCTAGCAACCGGCACACGCCTCCCCCCCCAACCCCCTACCACCGTCCGTTACATCTCCTCAATTCACAAGAATTATAATTGACCTAGCGTTTATTTGCGTGAGAACGAGAAATACATTAACTAATATACATAAACTTTACGCACACACACTGCCCACTCGACTGTTCTTATCATGTAAAATATAAAGCTTTAATAATGTGATTGAAAAGTCAAATAACTCAGTGGTTGTTGACGGACGGGTGGCCACTCTGCCGTCCCTCCTTGATACCTCAAGTACTCCAGGATACCCTTTTTACATCCTTGTATTGTGTTTGCTGTGGAACTCTCCTTAAAACGTTCTAGAGCTCTACAGCAAAATTCTCTTTCTCCTGAAATATTTAATTGCCTGGGCTTGATACCCTGGGGAGAGAAGATTATTGTGCGGGAGGAGGGGACAGGAATGTGGTAGTAATAAAAAATGATAAAACTTCTAATTTATAAATTTCGCACGAATTTCTGTAAACTCCTGCGAGTGAGGTCAGAACACGTTTATGTAAGTTATTTGGATTGACATGTAATAATATTTTATTCGTTTCTACCATTTAGTAGGTACAATTTAATAATACGTCCGATGCGCCGACTGCATCCCCCCACCACCCCCCACCACCGCGATGTTAGTTCAAACTTTATGGACTCAGTCGAGGGAGCGTAAAGGAGCGACAATTTGTAAAGTTGTCTCGTTTGGGAGGTTATTTATTATCGTCGAAAGTAGGAGAAGCGGCCCGCTGCGCTGATGAAATAATAATATCAGTTTTATTGGACGCAGGATATGTCGATACGATCCTCGTCCCGATAAGAGGCCACCACCGCCACCAATTTGATGGTAAATCAAAGTTAACAATACCCAAAAACTAAGATGGTATGAGGTTGTCCCCAAAAATATATATATCTTTATAATATCACCAATTGTATCATCTAAGTAATAATTAACACATTTTTGCTTCATGTAGTTGAATGTACACAAATAAACGCTTACGCAATGAAAATATATCTCGTAGTTAGTACATAAGTATCGATGAGTTCAAGTGTCGAATAGTTACAATTATAAGAACACAAAAAGTCAGTGTTGAATCATATTATACCAGCGAGTTTCCACCTGAGCGCATCTCTAAGTGACGATGAGGCCGGTCGCTGAGACGCCTGTGAAGATGCGAGCCGTCTCCCATCGCTCGCGCCGAGCCTCCGCCTGACTGCACCGCGGCGTGTGGAGAGGTTTGAAGACTACGGACAATGGTACTCATCACGACGAGCGTTGCTGTCAACACGACTTCTTGTACTAGTAATACATATACATATAATTATGTCCTATTACTAGTCAGTTGCAAGCAAGTGCTCGTCCTCACTGATTGACGTACAGTTCCCGCTTCAACCGTACGCAAGGTGCAGCAGATGTTCCAGATCGTACCGCGGCCCAGGGGCCAATTAACACCTATTGTGCGAGGATGGGAGTATCCTTGGTACTATTCTGAATGCAAAAAAACGTATTTAAGTTGTTTTAAGGATTTAACTAGTATACAATTAAAAATATATTATCAATTAATGTATTTAGAAGAGTTTCTTAAAATATCACAAAATACAGTATAGCTTTCAAAATAGACTCACCACACATGCACCTAAGTAAGAGATAAGCTCGGTTCAAGCGGCGGCGACTGTCCGTGCACTGCTGCGTCCGTCTCCTTTGAAGAAGAAACGTTTAAACAATTTCAGTCCTGTTCGTTCACATTCGAAATCAAATACGAGTATGATATGTCACCGCGTAGTTTATTGTTATCACGTTCAATATCGTAGCACTTGCAATCATTTTATTATTGGCTATTCTATAGTTTAAAATAAAGTATCGATCCACTTAAAAACAACTAAAGATTTTTTGTTACCGCAGTAGGAAAATAAATAAACGATTAATAAATCGGTCTCACAAAGTAATAGTTATCTCTAAACGGCATTATAGTCGTGAGGTGCAGCGCGGAGGGGTGCGGCGGGGGCGGGGCGGGGCGCCAGCGCGCAGGCCCCAGTCCCGGCCCGAGCCCCGCCGCGAGCGCACGTTGGTAGTGCTCTGCTCTCTCGTACCAACGCCAGGAGCCACAGTGATCGCTCCCCGCGCGACAGTGCCAGTGCGGACAGTGCAGTGGAGGCGGAGTTGTGCGCCGGCATGCGCGCGGCGCAGCGCCGCACGCGGCGGCCCGGCGCGCCCCGCTGAGCCGATGCGCGTGCGCGCCCGCCCGCGGCCCGCGCCGCTGCTGCTCGCCCTCGCCCTCGCCTGCTGCCTGCAAGTAGGTACCCTCGTCACCACCTCCGCCATCAGAGAACCGGGATAGAGGCTTTATCCGCTTTGCGTATTTATATACATATACTTTTAAGTTTAGTTAAGTTTTTAAGTATTTGTTATTATAGCGATAATAGAAATATACAGCCTGTGAAAATGTCAACTGTCCAACTATCACGGATCATGTGATACAGACCTGGTGACAGACCGACAAACGGACGGACAGTTGAATCTTAGTAATAGGATCCCGTAATCTATAGTTTGAGTCACTTCAACAAAACAGTTAATTTAAGGCATTTTTTCGAACAAATATTTTATATTAATAAAACTTTTTTATTTATAAAACTATTGAAATAAAACAAACACCAAAACATTACGAGAAATTTGCCAAAATATAATAGTGAAAACTGCATTTTAATCGGGTAAGCCGTTTCTCAGATTTAAACAGATAAAAATTTTAGAAATGACTGTTTTGGGTTCTGTTACATTGTTAAATGTTCGTATAATAAAATATAGTATATCTTCCACGTACAGACACAGATCAGTTACGATTTTATTTGATTTTTTTTACATGTAAAAGGCAGTTTAAATAAATAATATTATAATAATAGCTGCATAGAGCTATATAACGGTGTTAAATCGACACTTTTTATTCTTCAAGTTTTCTGGAATAGGGCGGGCGGTGTTACCTATCACAAAAATTATTAACTTTAATAATATGCCATTCACGGTTAATTTCGTATAAGGATATATCTTGGCCACTACTGGACGGACTTAAATGAAACTTTTTGATTGTATGTCTTATAGCAAGACACCGTAAGCAAGACACCGCCGTATTCCAGTTAAACCTTGTTACAAAGAAATGTCGCTTTAACAAAAGTAGATCAACGCAATATTATGCATTTTTCATTGATATAATAAGCCATCTTAAATAAGCTAAAGACACCTTAGCTAAAGTTACTCAGTATAGTGGCAGTTTTAGTTAATATTAAAAATGAAGCTGTCATTTTGCAGAGGGTTTATATTCCCGTTGTAATAAGACAAAGGCAAAAAATAAAGACACCATGTCTGTACTCTCCAGTTGTATTCAAGTCAAGTCGCTGAGCTGTTGTCCCCGAGCGGGTGACACACGGTGGTCTCACGCTCCCGCCGACTCCCGGTGACTCCCGGTGACTCCCGCTGACCGCGTAATGCGCTTAATTGCTCTCAATAATAAGAACTTCGTGTCTGCAGCACTCGTGACAGGCGCTCTGTTGGCTGTACAAGTGTACATACAATAGTTATACACTTTTACAACAACGGAAAACATTCGGTCTGGCTGTTTAATCATTAATTAAGATTAAATTATTATACTAAAGACGTTTGTAAACTGTAGACTCGTGCCGGCAAATCGAGCTGATAGACATGTTGAATGTTAGGAGAACAGGGGTCACTTGGTAGCCACGTGTCGTTAGGGCGTGAATTACGGTGTTGCAATCTAATCCGTATGTTTGGTAGTACCTACCTACAATATTTCGTCTGTACATTTTGTATTTTTGACTGAAAGAGGTTAGAGGCTTAGAGGTTCTGGTATTTGAAAGAAATGAAAAGAGGACTTAAAAAGAATAATAGAAAGCAAAAATATTTTTTAAAATTTCTTGTCTGTCTGTATGTATGATCCTAATCTCTGAAATTACTGAACCGTTTTACGTAAATTTTCACCAATTTCTTAGTTTTAACCCAGCCTAATATCAAAAGTTTGTTTTATCAAAATCGGTTCATAAAAAAAAATTATAGTCATTTGAATGAACTCAAGGCATGAGTTTGCCTGCAAATATATAGCAATACATATCTATACTTAAACTTATTATAAATTTATATTTGTTTCTAATTAATCTGTATTTTGAACCGACTTTCAGAACAAGGAGGAGGTTCGCAATTAATTATTTTCGATTCGATGTTCAATTAATTATTTTGGATTCGATTTCGATATTGAATTATTCGATTCGATTTGGGTATTTTTTGTAATATGCAATCATTAGAGTTATTTTACAAAGAATATTATGACGTAATGTAAGAATATACAAGACGTTTCTGAACGAGTATATTAAATTATTCATTAACATCTACACATTTGACTGTCAGTCAATTCTGTTTATCAAATGAATTATCGTGTAGTTCACGCGGGCGAAGCCGTGGACGGGCCTCTAGTATTTACTAATATTGTATAATATTTGTGATATATTCCGAATGTTGGCCGAGACGGTTAGCACCTTGTCGATTGAGCGACAATGCCAATCTGTATTGGTTTTCATTCTTTAATTGCTTAAAGTTAATTGTTTTTATTCTGTAGTAAATAATATAATTTGTTGGCTACTTTAAATATCATAATATATTATAAAGTTTGTAAAAACATTTAATGAACAATTTAGTGATTAAAAGAGCATGCATTTATTAAGACGTCGCTCGAACGAGAAAAGCAGGAGCGTGACGTGTAATAGGTAAATGAGGAGGGTCGTTGACGCGACTGACGCGACGGTCGCGGCCGGAGCTGAATACATTAACATGTATTAAATAGCTCACTTACCGTTTTTGATCGACAAAATATACAAAAGCTTAACGCAAAAACGAGTTATTTCGCGGAAACTTGTCGAGCGCCGAGTTATACGGAGGCAACGTTTGTAACAAATCAAATAGTATTATACTTCCTTTTGTAGTAATTCTTACAATCCATTTTCTAGCAATATTGCGAACTGTGGTATGGGCTACCCGCGGCGGTGTCCAGGTCGGTACGATATGGGTACATTCAAAAAGCGTCTATCTCCATCTCAAAGGCCGGCAACGCACCTGTAGCTCCTCTAGTGTTGCAAGGGGTTGTGGGCGGCGGTGATCACCATCAGGTGACTCGAACGGTGCGTTGTCCTTTTTCCATAAAAAAAAATCGTATTCAAGAACTAATTTATGTTTACGAATATCCTGTATTGTGCACCTGTAAATAGTAAGAAACCAATTATATTCTAAAATAAATACAATATTTGTAGCTCCAATAATGTCTTATATGGTTTAAGGCTGTGCTGTAGATACTCGTACGAATAAAAATTATAATTTAATTGAATGCTTATTAAGAGGCGGTGAAGTCTGTTGTGTGGCAAATGTAATTATAAAAATGTTACGACTTCGAGGAGCCAATTAAAAAACTGGTTTCTAACTTTTACTAAAGCTTCACCAAAACTTGCAAAGAAGTCACACCAAAGTTAATATACATAGAGACATGATCGCAAGAGAGATCGCAAAGGCAAAGCTATTTCCTGCCACAATAGAAGGCAGGATTGCTTCGCGGCGCCGCGGCGCTTGCGCATCCGTTCACAGGCTCTCATCACAGATATGTGTTGCCATTACGTTCATTACGATCCTTGTCTCTGGTTTTTACCATAATTGTATACTCACCGAGCGCCAGTTTTCAGATTTTGTTTACATATTAGTCACATTGTTCAGTATCGTTGGGCACCTACTGATCCCCCACAGGGTCCCCTCCCCACCCCCCTACCACGTCACTACGTCACCAGGCGGCGCGCGGCGCATGTCGCTAATCGTGGGAAAATCTGCACGACCATGTACGGCTCGCGTCCAGCGGCGACCTGCTCCATGCATATTCATGGCATTCGCTGTAGTCGCTGACACTTGCCGCCACTTGCCGCACATACCGACATTGCGATATGTAACAAGTGTGCTCGGTATAGAAAAAATAATGAACTTGTGAATCACGACGAGACTTTATACAAACGAGTATGTTTATGCGAGTTAATTAATTTGTATTCATTTTAAAAACTTTTACATTTAAGTTTTGCAATGGAAGACCTTTTTTAATTTAAAATTTCCGATTAATGTGAACAAAATGATACAATTTAAAATAAACTACTACTTCAGTGGAGTTGAGCAGAGAGACAGTCGATACTGTTATTAGGCACTCTAAGGTAATTACTGTGAAACATAACTCATATAATCGCTTTATAATTGCACCCGTCTTTGTTAACCGACAGTTAAAGGCCCGCTCCGTCCGTAACCTTAATCGACCTCGCATATATATATCGTGGTAGAATACATCCTCACCGACACGCGAGCACACTACCAATACTAACAATACTACCAATACTAAATGTAATGTTGCAATCTGTATCATATGCCATTTCTTGATATAATAACGCATGCGACATGCGTGAAAACCACTGGATATATAATTATAATATACAGGATACTACCCTCGATCTTATTACCTCGTATCTAAACCGAAGAATCCAGAAGGTTTATAATGTAAAATCATCTGGACCTCTCGACATATAACGAACTTAAAATCATCTGGATTTCCTTGAATGATGGGCGTCCCGCATGGACCTTTTCTTGGTCATCTATAATTTCTGCTTTATATTAACGCTTTTTATGTGAAGAACCTTTGTAATATTGTACTGTTCGCAGATGATTGTTAAACTTAAAAGTGTGACAAGAACAAAATAAACTATGGCGAAATGAATAGCACATCATTGCATATTCTTCGTTTTTTATGGTAAGCATTGCATATTGCTTGCTTATTTAGGGGTGAATTCTAATAAACCATGAAACATGTGTTCAATGAAATATTTTTAAGAGTCTTAATTTCAAATTTTATAAAAATCTGTGGCGATTTACAGATTTTTCCATTCAAACTTTCAACCCCTTATTTGCACCCTTAGGAGGTGAATTCTAGAAAACCATGAAACACATGTTCAATGACATATTTTTAAGAGTCTAAATTTCAAATTTTATAATAATCGGTGGCGTTTTAAAGATTTTTCCATACAAACTTTCAACACCTTATTTGCACCCCTAGGGGAACAATTCTAGAAAACCATGAAACATGTGTTCAATTAAATACTTTTAAAAATCTAAATTTCAAATTTTATAAAAATTTGTGCTGATTTAATTTTTTTTCCATACAAACTTTCAATCCGTATTTCACCCCTTTTGGGTTAAAATTTTTCAAAATCCCTTCTTGGTGGAAGTCCAGATTACGAAAGTAAACATCTGTCCAAATTTCACGTTTCTCCCATCAGCGGTGACGGCTGTGCGTGCGTCTTACCTGAGTCAGTGAGGACAAGTCCTTTTATATATATAGATAATGAAATAGTTGTATTCTATGTTTGCACTACAAGTTATAACATTGTTCAATATCTATTGAATGTTACGCAGAAGAGCTGCCAGGTTATGTGGAGCTCGTTCGACTACTCACAAGTGAATTTGAATAATAGTCGACTGACTTAAATCAATATTTGCTTAAACTGACCCTGATTAAACTTATACATTAACCTTAACGTAACAGGCATATAGTTGCAACCAGTCGCGCGTTGAAGTCTTTTGTAAGAAACTATAATGGCATGAAGTTCAGAAAAAATATTACGTTAGTAGAAATAACACGTTTAATAAATTTGTGATTC
Source organism: Heliconius nattereri (assembly GCA_013403645.1). Lineage (NCBI taxonomy): Eukaryota > Metazoa > Arthropoda > Insecta > Lepidoptera > Nymphalidae > Heliconius > Heliconius nattereri. The sequence continues at coordinate 16,738 of JAAIXI010000251.1, read as the reverse complement.
AAATAAATAAAATTGTTCTATATTATTGAAATTTTTAATATAGTTTTGCTTGTAAATGTTTATATTTTAGTGCTGATTTTTCATCATACTATTAATATTGCCATTTCTGTAAGGTATAACAACTAGCGCGTGGCGTCGCCCGCTGCTTGTATATTATTTGGGTGTATTTAGGGAAAATTGGTTGATTCTATTAATATGGTTAACTAGAGGTATGTTTTGCGTTGTTTCGAAGACGACCCCGGACAAACAGTTTGTGCTTAAGTATCTACATGTATTTAGAACTGTTATTTTGGTATCACAAATACACACTTCAATATTATTCATAAATATATAAGTTATAATTTAGCTTAGCTGTTATAGTTATTTATGACATATTGCAGAGTATATTTTATTCATAAATGAAAAATGCCTGACTCATTCAACACACTCATGCTAAATGAGAAAGTATTATAGTTTATTCGATGAAGAAATCAAAACACTGTTTTTATTATACGCATTTATATTTTATTGAAACATTGTTTTTATTTTAAGTATTTATATAAGCAAGATTTTATTTTAATGAGTCGATGTGTTTTACAGGAAACAATAAATAATTCTTACTAAATATGTGTGTAATAATAAATTTTAATAATTCATTCGTTTAATATAAAAAGTTTCACCTTACCTAACTTTGTCAGCTAATTCGTGAACTGCTCGAAGATATGATGCAAAGCCATTGTTATTATTTTTCATGAATTTTTATTTTATTTTCTTTAATAACACTTAATAATTTAGCACTAGTTCGGTTAATATATCCCAATTTGTACATTATAACATTCTCTTTGTCCGACAACATATACATTGTCATAGCAAAAATAGTGACAGTCATACGATAGGAACGAGAAATAAAGATAAGCTTGTTACACCAAGTTTTCGCCTCCAAAAAGTTAATAAATCCTTTATGGGTCTGAGCATACGTGTATATAATAAAATTCCGCAGTGTATTCTTAGTTTCCCACTGGAAAAAAATTAAATATCTGTAAAAAAAAATCTAACGAGTAAAGCGTATTACACTGTTCAAGAATATTTAGAGGATAAGCATGTATGGTATTAATGTTTATTGAATGTCAGGCAGGATAGCTGCCAGCTTATGTAATAGTAAAATAAACCATTTACTTTGAAAAGAGCAACTGTTGAGTTTCTTGCCGGCTCTTCTCAGCAGAACTGCCTTCCGAACCGGTGGTAGCTTTTTGTTGACTTGTACATTCGACGATTCAAAAGTGCTTTTATAGTTTATTTGAATAAAGAATATTTTGAATTTGAATAATAATAATAATTGTAGATAATTTATATTTGGTTTCAAGCTTTACCTTTTACCCAGCATATCCATGTAAGCAGAGGGAAGCTAGTTTAAATTCACTCCACCTCTTTCCACTTCCTGCTCAAATAGTAGTTAGTTTCAACTCCCTACAATATAAAGTAAGTAACCAAAGTTGGGTTTGGTGAGCGATTCTCTATTGTAGTTGTACTAAATGAAAGGGGGGGCGTCACGAGCGGTGGGCGTCGCGGGCGCTGGGCGTCGCAGGCGCTGGGCGGGGCGCGCCCGGAACGCCTTTCCCCTTACTTTTGAAATTGTTTCAGCCTTTTAATATACACGTGATTATAAAGTTACTTTTAACAGATTTTTAATTTACTTTCCTTAGTTAGAAGTTTTATACTGCAATATATACAGGCATAAGCAATAAGCATTACAACATTATAATTAGAAATACTTGGGCTTATATCTACAGCTGTAGCGTTGTATTGACACATTTTGTCGGTTTCATTTAAAATATGAATGTAAAATTAATACTCAAAAAATGCACTAAGAAAGGAGAAGAAATACTTGCGTGTAGTCAGAAACATAAATGCTTAATGTGCGTCGCGTTTTCAATGGTAAGGGTTTTCATTTATATAAGCAACCACGCGACGGCGCTAGGGCGCCTCTTGCGTGCCGACTTATTATACGAGTAATCTACGGCGATACAAAAAAAGTATTCTTTATCTTTATTTAGGTAGTTTCTAATCTGGCACTATCATTTAAAGCATAGTTTTGTTAAATTTTTATACTTTTAGTGTGCCATTTTTGTCAAACTTTTGAATTATATATTTTTCTTTAGGCATTTTCAGGAAAACCGACTTAGAAAAGTTAATAATTGAACATCAATATTCTTATACTCATACGAGAAGGTTGTACGCCCCAACCGACTAACAAGTCCTGCGTCCACCGCCGCCGTCTGCGGCTCAAGGTATAGCCCGTAGACTATTCTGCACATAATTATAACAACGCCGTGTCGCCTGCAGGGCGCGGCGGGGGCGGGCGTGTTCGAGCTGCAGGTCCTCGAGTTCTCCAACTACCGGCTGCAACTGTCGTCGGGCGCGTGCTGCGGCGGCTCGCCAGCGCCCGCGCCCGCGCCCGCGCCCTCCACGAGCGCGCCGCCAGCGACTGGCGCGGGCGGCTCCTGCGCGCTGCCCTGCCGCACCCGCTTCGCACTCTGCCTCAAGGAGTACCAGTCAGCGGCTGCGCCCGGCGCCTGCTCCTTCGGCCGAGCGGCTTCGCCAGTTCTAGGAACAGATTCTTTCACTCTTGCCGACCCACTATACACCTTATCTCTTCCGTTTTCCTTTCGTTGGACGGTAAGTTATAAATAGTGTTGATAGTATTTTAACATCACCTTATTGTAATTAATTTAAATTATTATTTTAAACTTGTTCTTGTCACCATTAAAAAATATTAGTACAAAATAGTGTAAAGGTGCGGTCAAAATTAAAACATACATAATATGATTTTTTTATAACTATTATTTAGTCTAGTTTCTCGAAGAATATTACTGTATATACTCGTAAATAAAATACTTTTTCTTTGTTTCAGAGATCTTTTACTCTAATCTTACAAGCGTACGATGACTACAACTACACAGATCCAGGTAAGACTCACTCGATTACAAAGATATGTATACAAGGTAAACGTACCTTGTACGACATAAGTATATTAACAGTCAGTCACACCGCAGAGGAGACGGGGCTGATCGAGGAGGCGTGGTGGTCGGGCATCGTGGAGCCGGGCGCGGAGTGGCACGCGCTGCGGCACGCGGGCGCGGCGGCGGCGCTGGCGTACCGCGTGCGCGTCACGTGCCAGCCCAACTACTACAACACCACGTGCACCACTTTCTGCCGCCCGCGCGACGACAAGTTCGGGCACTACTCCTGCTCCGCCAGCGGCGACAAGCGCTGCCTGCCGGGCTGGCAGGGTGACAACTGCGAGAGACGTATGCACTGCCCTCGTTATGAGTAACCGCTACGTACTTCTAATTATTATCTCTTATCTATCTATTATCTATCTCTTTACAGCCGTCTGCAAGGAAGGCTGCCATCCGACACACGGGAAATGTGACAAGCCCGGCGAGTGTCTGTAAGTTTTAATAATTACCTTTTTGTGTCTTAATATATAAATAAATGTAAGCTGGTAGTAGAAACGACATTGAGTTCTGCCCCTCAACACGCAATGTCCCCAGAATTCGGCAGAAAGTGGGGAACGGAGTGTGTTAACACTAAATTCCCTCTGCTTACCCTGCTATGTGCGGGATAGATACAGCGTGAAGCTGATTTTGATTTTTTTTTTTATAATCTGTTTTTATTTAGGGACTTTTTAAGTAAAAAGGGTACAAAAATGTCAGTCCCATCGTTCCCTTAAATCGTAACTAAAATACTAACATACTTACTTGCTAAAGTAAATTTTACCTTAAACTTATACAACCATCTAGCTATGACAGAATACTATATATTGGTATATAATCTTTATACTTTGAACTGTCTAAAAACTAAGTAACAATATTTTAATGATAACATTGAACGTATAGCGACATTTTAAGCGCAAAGTTGGCTACGAACTGCAGTGTAAGTCTGTGTGCGTCTGTGTTGTTTACCACCGTAAGACTAGCGTAAGAATTTCTGAAGGTTGTAGAAAGACAAAGGGAAGTTATTCGAATAAAACATTGAATATATGCTTTTTATATTCTATAAAAAAACATTTTATTGAAAAAAAAATTAGATGGAAGCATAAAATTCTTTTAAAATTGCAATAAATCGATTCACGAAATAGCAGTCATTTTATTTATCAAGTGTCCGCTATTTCGTGTTACTACCGAATTAGGGAGATCTTAGATACTTTTTAATAAATTTATATTTATGTTATAATTGAGATAATTTAAATTTAAAGCTTAAAATCAGTTACTTACTGTATTTATTAAAGTTTCTTGTGATCGAAATTCGGTATATGTTTTGTTCACTTACATTTCTATATTACTATTTTAAAGGTAATCTGAATTGATAATTTTAGGCTAAATTCGTATAGGTACTGCCAATGCAACTTTGTTTTTTAATCAACCTTTATAATTTATTTTTGTGTGTTTTATCGAATATATATGGTAGTTAATGATTACTTTACATAATGTAAAAAATACTGAATAAACAGAAGTGCGGAAGTTACTAAAATCAGTAACACGAAACAAGATCCCCTACATTTCATTATTTTCTCTAACTTCGTGACAAAATAATCTACGTAAAATTAACACATTGACTTCTCTGTCTTTGTTAATATTGTTTATTTTAGTCTTGTTATAAGTCTAAATAAAGATCTTTTTAATTTTTTCAGGAATATACTAAACTGGTTGCGAAAATAAAAGCCATTAGCCAAATTACCTAAAATATACTTCTATAAACTAGCATAGCTAGCTTCAAAAAATTAAACTTGAATTTTGAGTTTTTTTATAAAAAAAAGTATATAAAAGTTCAAAAATGAGCTTTAAAACTGAGCTTTTATAATTTGTAAATTATAAGAGTTGAGCCTACCCGTGGCGCAGGGGTACAAAGTGTGACTGTACAACCGACTGGTTGTGGGTTCGATCCCCACTCGAGAAGATGAAAATAGAAATAGTATAGAAAATAGAAAATATTTATTTAAATTTATATTTCACGCAAAGCGCGGCGTTGAGTTCTGCTACTTAACATGCAATGCCTCCGGAATTCCGCAGAAAGTGGGGAACGGAGTGTCTTAAAAACACTAGGTTCCCTTTGCCGACCCTGCTGTGTGCGGGATACAGCGTGAAGATGATTAGATTAGATTTTTTTTTATAAAAGTTTTAATGTCGTTAAGCTGATCTAACCTATTTTTTATTATTTACAAATTCTTTACAGTCAAAACCTATAAAGGTGTTTGTTTTTTTATTATAAAACCTTACTCGCGGGGTAAAAAATTGTGACCCAAAATAGGGGCCACAAACTCACGAAGTTAGAAACAGAGCTAAATTTTATCACGAAGTAGGGTTCAAACAAAAGGTCTACAAATAAATTAATATAAAAATTAAGGTTAACTTAAACCGCATATTTCACATATTAAAAGACTGCCAAAAGACCCACTTTGATCACACTAAAATTTGCAAATTCATATAATCTTTAATAATGTATTTACAATAGTTTAAGGTTATAAGAGCCTTAAGCTGCCGAACCCCGTACATTTACATTGTCGACGATCCTCGGCATTGAGGACACATTCCACCAAAAAATGGTGTACATCTTCATCTATCCCACACAATTCACATTTTGGAGAGGTTACTTTTCGATCTTTCATCAAAATACTCTGCCCAAATTTCTCTCATATTATTTTTGTACGTATATACAACTGGTATACCTCTATTGCCTTTAATACGATTATCTAAATGAAACAGTGCACTTTTACTATCAGAGAAGACAACGACACTAGAAACATAAATAATGTGAGATTTTGATTTGGTAGTGGACGCTGACATATACAGCAGGGTAACGTATACCCTGCTGTATGCGGGAAACAGCGTGAAGCTGATTTTGTTTCTTTATTATTACTTTAATAAACGCTATTCAATTTTTTTTTTCAGTTGTCGGCCTGGCTGGCGCGGTGACTTGTGCTCACAGTGCCAGCCGTACCCTGGCTGTAAGCACGGCTACTGTAACGGCTCTTCTTGGGACTGCACCTGTGATACTAATTGGGGAGGAATTCTCTGTGATCAAGGTAATTTCCTAATATTCAACCATAATAATAATAAACTCGCATGGCAGCTAGTGGCGAGCTGTTAGGGAGTGGCGACCCGACGGACCTGAGTCCTCCGGAGGGGAATTGTAATCTATACCCCGCTTCTAGCTTGCCTTTATTGGCCGGCAGAGTGGAGGTACATGCTCCAAAGGGTGGAAGTGCTCATTCTGTTTAATAGCGGGGAAACCCGCTAAGCTACTTTGTGGGAGCCCATCTAGTAGGAGGCGAGTCACTGTCCGCCAACCATTCGATTTGAGACTATTGTCCGTTAGTCCCATTCAATAGCCCAGCCCATCTAAATTCCATATTGGCGTTTGTTTGTGCGTTTGTTATCGCTAATCTCAGAAGTGGCTTAACCGATTTAGATGCGGTTTTCACTATTGGATTCTGGAAAGCTTCCGAAAACAGGGTATGTATAGGGAGGGTTATGTAAAGATATAGGGATTTTATTACAATCGGTTCATAAATAAAAAGTTATGTCAATATAAAGTACTTAGTTCGTCGTTCAAATTTGCTAATTGCCGTAACAGTTATTTTGTTTACTGTTTTACTGAATTGACTGAATATTTCATTTTCAATTTCTTTATTAATATTTCTATTTCAAGCAGGCGTAGCCCCGCACAGGCCCACTAGTCCACAATACATCAATTGAAAATCTCTGTACCTACTACTTATTCGTTTCTATAATACAATATAAGACGCCAACTCGAACAGATCTCAACTACTGCGGCACCCATGAGCCCTGCCAGCACGGCGGCACGTGCGAGAACACGGCCCCGGACCAGTACCTGTGCACGTGCGCGGAGGGCTTCTCGGGCGTGGACTGCGAGCGAGTGGATAACCCGTGCGCGCCGCAGCCATGCGCGCACGGCGCCTGCGCGCTCGCCGCCGCGCCCGCCGGCTTCGCGTGCGCCTGCGAGCGCGGCTGGACCGGCGCGCGCTGCGATGCCGACGTGGACGACTGCGCCGGCGCGCCCTGCCGCAACGGCGGCCTGTGCCGCGACCGCCTGGACGCCTTCCAGTGCGAGTGCGCGCTCGGCTGGGCCGGCCCCACCTGTGCCGATGACGTGGACGAGTGCGCGGAGACCGACGCCGGGCCCTGCGTCAACGCCGCCGCCTGCAACAACACCGCGGGCGGGTACGCCTGCGCCTGCTTGGCGGGCTGGACCGGCCGCGACTGTGAGCTCAACGTAGACGACTGCACCGGCCAGTGCCTGAACGGCGCCACCTGCATCGACCTGGTGGACGACTTCCACTGTGCGTGCGCGGCCGGCTACGCAGGCCGCACGTGCGCACGCGACGTGGACGACTGCGCGTCGCGGCCGTGCCGCAACGGCGGCGAGTGCGTGGACCTGCTGGACGCCTACCGCTGCATATGTCCGGTGGGCTACTCGGGGACGGACTGTGAGGTGCGTCCCATTTCGTTGCCCATGAAAAATCTTCTTTCGTTCTATTGAAATAATATTTTCATCCTTTTAGCTTTTAAGTCTTTTTTGTAGCGTTTCTTCTAGTATTAATAATATTTTTCATGTAATAACATGATTAATCTATTTATGCCAATACACTAATACGCTTTTACTAATACATTAAACTAATATTTGCTTCTAGCTTACTTCCTGTTTTGGACGCTACTGCTCGGTGAGTTACTAACGTAAGAAAAATATGTTAATCGTGAATTATACCTAGTTTTAAATTGTGGTTCATATTTATATCAAGTTTGTATGTGTTTAGGACGATCGAGATCATTGCGCAGGCGCGCCGTGCGCTAACGGCGCTCCCTGCTACACCGCACAGAGCGACTACTACTGCCACTGCTCGCCCGGCTGGACTGGGAAGAATTGCACGCAGCGAGCTGCTAGAGATCGTAAGTATATTATTTTCCAAATATATTAAGTGTTTAACAGTGTTTATATGAAATTATTCAGGTGCGAAGACATAACTTCTCATTTCTGTTTTAGAATCCGAAGAGTGTTTGCCCAATCCTTGCCACAACAATGGTAGCTGCGCGACCAGCCCCTCAGGATACACTTGTATGTGCACCGAAGGTTGGACTGGTGAGAATTTCCATTCTTTTAAAATCTATATAAGATTGGTTCTCACGTATGGTCGAATAGTAAATTATATAGTTCAAGTGGTCGAAGTAGCGAGCGGGTCACCATAAGTGTACCTGTAACATAAAAATATGTTATATTTATTTTAGTTTTAAAATATGTATATGTTCTGTTCTGTTCTTTCTAATATGGCGTTCCAAATATGTATATTTTTTACAATTTTCGTATATTTTTATCTAGGCGAAACTTGTACGACGCGAACGGAGCCGCGCTGTGAACTGCAGTGCGTCAACGGTGGAACGTGCATACGAAACCTGCTGTCGACGTCCCCGGGCATGCCCCTGATGACGTCCGCCGCCCACTGCGCGTGTCTGCCCGGCTGGGCTGGAACTACATGCGACTTACCTATAAATCCACCTATTAATGTAATTTTAATCACCATTATAAAATAAACATAAGAATTATTTTAATACCTTTAAAAGCATACTATATTATTTGATGTACGTTCCCAGATAGTGCCAATAGCGGCCGCCCCAGTTGCGGCGGCGGTGGCGCCGTGCTCATGCCTGCACGGCGGCTCGTGCGTGGGCGCCGCGTGTGCTTGCCGGCCCGGCTGGGTGGGCGCGCGCTGCGAACGGGCGGCGGACGGCTGCGCCTCGGCGCCGTGCCGCAACGGCGCCCGCTGCGTGGGCGGCGCCGGCTGGTGGGCGTGCGAATGCGGCGCGCGCTGGTCCGGCGCCGACTGCGGCGCGCCCGCCTGCGACCCTCCCTGCCCCGCCGCCGCCACGTGCGCGCCCGCCGGCCCCGCCGCGCCCGCGCGCTGCGTGTGCCCNGCGTGCGAGTGCGGCGCGCGCTGGTCCGGCGCCGACTGCGGCGCGCCCGCCTGCGACCCTCCCTGCCCCGCCGCCGCCACGTGCGCGCCCGCCGGCCCCGCCGCGCCCGCGCGCTGCGTGTGCCCGCCGCCGCCCGCGCGCGCCTCGCGTCGCTGTCTGGAGCGTGAGTAGCCACTACAACGTAAATCATTAGTTATGCAAGTCCCATATTGTACAATAAAGTCAATAAATAACTTATCTTAACTTATCCACACTAAAACCGTGTTACATACCATATAACACAAAACACACGCTCACTCACACCGACTGAATGACTGTATTATTAAAGAATACCTAGTAGTGTACTTATTAATTCGGTGAGTAACAGCACTACTATAAGTGTTTTACTACTAATTTCCGATATTTGCAGTGATCGCCGGACTCGGTGACGAAGGTGACGAAGCAATGGAAGGCCCGGACGCGGGCGCGGAGGGGGCGGAAGGCGCCGCAGGGGCCGGCGACGCGCCCGGCGCGTGCGGCGCCGACAACGGCACGTGGTGGTGGGGCTGCAACGCGTGCCGCTGCGCGGGAGGGGCGCCCGCCTGCACGCGCCTGTGGTGCGGCCTGCCCGACTGCCTGGCGCCAGCCGCGCTGCCGTGCCGCACGGACGAGGTGATCTATTGCTATGCACAATATGTAAAATTTGGGAAAGCTTAATTTCAAAACAGCGATTTGTCCACCGTTATGTAATCTTAATTAATTCTTAAAAAATCTATTACTTAAATTATTTTATTTTTATATATAATTACTAGTGGACCCTCACGCGGGTACGCCTGCTTGAACTTTACGAATATTTATCCTATATCTTATAAAACAAAGTCGCTTTTCGTGTCTGTCTGAACTTTCTAACTCTTCTTCTTCTAAACCACCCAACGGATTTTGATGCGGTTTTCACCATTAGGTCGAGTATTTCTCAGGGAAGGTTTATATATAGTTTATTATTTGTACATTCTTATGTAAATTAACATAAATACGATAAATGTGTATAAAGTCCTACCCGTTGAGACACTTTCGCGCATGCGCTGCTTTAATAGTAAGTACTACATTAAAATAATGTACTGTAGTATTTATTGTTCCTCTTAATAAGATCTACAAAAAGTCGTAAACGTGTAGTGATCATATTTCTGTCTAAAAATAGTAATTTCAATATATTTTTTATTGTGAGGGACATTTTTCCATAATAGTATTAATCCTTATCCTTTAAAATACTTTATTTATTTTCTACGTTAAACGAAGATAAAATTTGCCTCTTACACTATTTCGAAATTGCGAATAGTTTTAGAGAAAAACGCATTTAATTGTTGACACATCACGCCGTTGTCACCTCAGCTGTTTCGAGCCATGTTTTACTTATCCCTTACTCTCGGCACATAAATAAGTTTATTAGTTACGTATAGTTACGTTTAATGTACATCAAAACTGTCTTTTACTGTTTTTCATTTTAATAAGTACTTTAGAAGTTGTTACAATATCAAAAAATCCTTGCTGCGAAACGGCTCGCCACTCGCCATTCGTCCCTCGGCGTCCCACGACGTTTCGCTTATACAAGCGCGTCCGCCGCGCCCGCCTGCCTTACACGCATCGGTGGTTCAGTGGTAGAATGCTCGCCTGCAACGCGGGCGGCCCGGTCAAAAAATTGTCATTTAACTATCTAAAAATAGTCATTTAAATATATTTTAATAAGTACTTATAAAAGATTAGTAGCACAGATTTTAAAGTGCTTTGCAAACATACATTATATGAATAATCCAGTAGTAAAAGCGGGCGAAGCCGCAAGAGGGTCGCTAGTTAAATATATTTATGAAATTATTTTTAGTTTTCAATAGAATTAGTAAGAAAATATAAGCCTAAATAATCAAAAAGAATAATAAGTAGAGACATATTATTAGAAAAAATATCTGAGTTATTGAAACGAATCAACAAAAGAAGTAAAAGTAACTAAAGGATATTCTTAATATTTCAAAAAGTACCTAAAGTTTTCCGTGCGTGCGTACATACTGTAGATATCGACACTATGAAATAACTAAAGATTTTCTATCTTAAATAGGTTAATTTTTGCGAGCACTATCAAATAAAATAAGAAGAAAGCCAAAGTGTAGTTTAAATAAATTATAAACAGCAAATAATTACATAAAAATTAACAATAGTTCGAAAATGTATGAAAAATTATAAAACCGTCAACGTCATCTGCCCGTTCGCGTCGGTCATACGATGCCGCCCGAAGGCTAGGTCATTTCGAATCAGCGATATCTCCTTAATTATTTATTAGAATGTTATACAGTAAACTATAATTACAATCTAGATAAAATGCTAAAAGTGACTTTCTTATTTATTTTTATAAGGATGAATCAAAATATAAGTTCATTTTGGGTAACGTTTTCTTAAAACAACAAACAAACTTTGCAAGCCGCTCCTTAGCAACGACGGTTGTTATTAACATGGCAGAATAAATTGCATGTCAAATTAGAAAGTATTTTAATTTATTAGTATATATGTGTAATGTAATGTTATATAGCCTATAGCACTTCTGAAGAATGCAGCTTTCATACAAAACAAAAACAAAGTAAAGCGGATCAGTAGATCCAGAGATCTTAGCGTTCAAACAAACAAACAAACTCTGCCGCTTTATTATATTAGTATAGATAGTCATAATGTTATACTTTTTGCATCGTTATTTTTTGTTCAATAGATCCTTTATTGTCGGTTGCCTGTAACAGATCGCTCTTAGCGATGACGCCGCCATTGCACATTGATTGTTCTTATATGTTCTTCTTCCTGGCATTAATCCCGGCTATTACCATGGTCTGCCTTCCTACTCAACCTACTCCACTTTGCACGATCTTTTGCGTCCTCGGTGGTTAGACCATTGGCTCTCATGTCCTGCATCACGACATCCAACAGCGCTTCCTTGGGCGTCCCGGAGGTCGCGCCTCAGGAACTGGTATAGCAAGGCACTTGCGTCCGACATAGTTCTTAGGCCGGCGCGTAACGTGGCCAAACCATCTCAAGCGGCGCTCTTGGAGCTGATCCGCTACGTCACGGACCCCAAGACTACCTCGAATGAATGTGTTGCGTATGCGGTCAGACCGCGTTACGCCGCACATCCACCTCAGCATCTTCATCTCCGTGACGTGAAGCTCCTGAGTGTGCCGAGATAGTGCTGGCCAACATTCGCTGCCGTATAAAAGAACCGGTCGGACGATGCTCTTGTATATCATGATATAAAGCTCAAGGGGCTGCCCTTGAGCTTGGGCGGTATTCTGCGGTCGCAGACCACACCAGTGACCTCCCGCCATTTGGCCCAGGCTGCGCTTATCCGGCCATGGACATCGTGATCGATGCCTCCAGACTCGTGCATAACGGATCCAAGGTACCTGAACTTCTCCGACTTAACGGCTGGCTCAGGACCTATAAGGATGGTGCTCGAGTCCCGGCTCCCGCAGGCCATGTACTCTGTCTTCGACACATTTAGTTTAAGACCGCCGTTCTCAAGCGTACCCTTCCAGAGGTTCACTTTACGCTCCAGCGTCAGTCGGTTCTCGGCAATGAGTGCTATGTCATCGGCATACATCATCAGCCATGGAGGCTGGTCCTGGATGTGAGCCGAGACAGTATCGAGCACTACATTGAATAAGAACGGACTAAGAGCCGAGCCCTGGTGAACCCCCACTGTAATCGGGAAGGGTCTAGTATCGCCAACAGCAGTCCTAACCATAGAAGCGGAATCGTGGTACATGTCTCTGATAATTTCAATATAGGCCTCAGGGATCCCTTTGGATCGCAATGCCCACCAGATACACTGACGAGGCTCACAGTCAAAGGCCTTCTGCAGATCTAAAAAGGCCCCATACAAAGCTCTGCTTTTTTCCCTGTATGCCTCCATCAAAGTTCTGAGGGCGAAAATGTCGTCCATGGTGCCTGATCCTGGCTGAAATCCATATTGAGACTCAGAGACAGTACACTCTCGGCGGAGCCTGAGGTCGATCATGCGCTCGAAGAGCTTCATGGTATGCTTCTCATAAGCTTAATGCCCCTATAACTACCACAATCTTGAACACTGCCCCTTCCCTTGTAAATAGAGGTAATAAAGCTAAGCCGCCACTGATGCAGCTTACCAGTGTTCAAGATATGGTTAAAAAGGTCAGTAAGCATGAGCACACCAAGAGAGCCCAACGATTTCCACGCTTCGATCGGAATGACGTCAGGTCCCACCGCTTTTCCGTTCGTCATGCGTCGAAGGCAGTTACGTGTTTCGTCAATGGTAATCGGGGAAATAAGTCCGAGGTTAGGCGGTGGGTCGTGATGAAGACTGCATGGGTGCTGAGTATTCAGCAACTCCTGGAAGTAGCTTCTCCACCTCTCCTTCACAGAGGCATGATTACAGAGCAGCGTGCCCTGGGAATCTCTGACGCAAAGACATTTTGCGATATCTTGCGGCACTTTATCCCGGGAACGTGCCAGTTTGTAAATGAGCTTCTGCCTCTCCACAGTTTCAAGTTTGTCATACAATGGTGACATACTCTTACTGCGGGCTCTGGCTACAGCTCTTTTACTAGCACGTTTAGCTGCTGTGTATTCCAGTCTGTCTTCAGGAGAGTTGGATTCCTGCCACTTCTTAAAGGCAGCCTTCTTTTCACGAGTCACTTCCTGCACCTCGTCATTCCACCACCATGTCTCCTTGTCGATGACACGTCCTCCCCTAGAAAGGCCAAGAACTCGCCTGCCCGCCGCAATGATTGCCGACTGAGCCCGATCCCAAGCATCCTGAGCAGTCTCGGTGTTAGTCGAAAGATCGTGACTTTTCACCTCTGCCAGGAAGTCGGTCTGCATCGGTCCATTCAGCAACCACCACTTGATCCGAGGCCTACGTTTCTCGGCTACTTTCTTCTTCGGAGTGACGTTAAAGTCCATGACAAGAAGACGATGTTGGGCCGTTAGGCTTTCGCCTGGAATGACCTTACAGTTAGTTACCCTGCCCATATGACACCGTCTGGTCAATAAGTAGTCTATTTGAGTTGAGTGGGACCCGCTCTTATACGTGATAAGGTGCTGAGAATTCTTTTGGAAGAACGTATTCACGACGGCCAGATCAGACGCAATACAGGTTCTCAGAATGTTTTCTCCCTCTGCATTGCGAAGACCGTGCCCAAAACCCCCGTGAACACGTTCATACGGCTCAGCAGCCTTACCGACGTGCCCGTTCAAGTCCCCCCCAACTAAGACCACTTCGGTAGACGGCACAGCAAGTAGCACCCCTTCATACTGCTCCCAGAATGTCTCCTTTTCGGCCGCGCTACATCCCGCCTGGGGAGCATAGGCACTGATTAAGTTTGTGATGACGCCCTCAATCAGTACCCTCACTCGCATCAAGCGGTCGGAGCGACGGTCAACTTCAAGGAGCCCATTCTGAAGCTCTTCAGAAAGCACTACCGCTACACCGTTTCTACCCGAAGGTGACCCAGTGTATATAAGCCGGTAACCCTGTCCGATGTTACGGGACTTATTGCCCTTCCAGCGTGTTTCCTGGAGGAAAGCACACTGGACCCGACGTCTCATGAGTACATCTACGAGTTCCCTGCATCGTCCGGTCAGAGAGCCAATATTCCACGTTGCAAAGCGAGTTTCCGTCTGGGTACTAACGTCTTTAACCGTGCCCGTACATGACACGGTAGCCCTTGCCCACTTGTCGCAGGTGTAGGGCGATGTGCTTGCGCATCTTTTTGCGGCGACGCCCTAGCCGTACCCAGTCTCTTGTGTTGTTGGTCCATTTAAGTGGCGGTTGGCGGTTTTTAATTGGAGCAACTGCCGTCAGACCTCCAAAACCCCCTTGTGGGGAAAAACCGAGGGGAGAGGAAAATAAAAGGGGAAGGATAGGTAAAAGAAGGTGGGAGCTAAGGAAAGGAGGAGGGGAAGGGGGGGACACCATTCTTATGGATGGATGAGGATATAAGAGTGGCGGCTCGAGGATCCGGGGTCGCGTACCCGTATGCCCACACAAACAAATATCGGACAGATATTAGTCAGGATATCCTCTGGATGTGCGATATGTGTGATTGATTGTTCTTATATATGTATAATCCATTTGTAAACGTGCAATGAAGTGTCATTATAATTACTTTTAAGGTGTGCGTTCCTGCCGCTCCGTCCCTCTGTCTGCGACCGCCGTGCTCGCCCGTCGGCGAGTGCAGGCGCGTGGCGGGGCGCCGCGTGGAGCCGCCCGCGCTTCCCGCGCCCGCTGCGTGCTGGCCCGGTGCGCGCGCACCCCCGCCGCCAGGATGCGCGCGCGCCTCACTGCGCCTTGCGCGGGAGCGTCTAGCGCGCGGCGCGCATGTGGAACGTGCCTGCGTGGCGCTGCGCCGCGCCCTCGCCGCCGCGCTTACTGACCGCGCGCCTCCCGCGCCGCCGCTCACGCTGCTGTGCGACCTCGCACCCGACGATGATGATGCAGTAGACTTAGCGTTGGTCAGTGATTCTCATATATTTTTATTATTTTATATTATTTATTTTATAAATATTTTTAAAAAAGTGATTGACCAATCTTTAATAACAAAAAATCGCATTCAATTGGCAGTGGGCGGGCGAGGAGGAAGACGCAGAAGGCGCGAGTGCGCTGGCGGCGGCGGTGCGCGCCCTCAGCGAGCTCGTGTCGCGGCGCCGCCTCGCGCACCACCCGCTGCTGGCGGCGGCGCTGCGCCTACGCGTGGAGCACGGCGCGCCGGCGGCGGGCGCGGCGGGAACGTCGGCGGAGGGCGCGGGCGCGGGCGGCGCGCTGCTCGGCGCTCTGGCGGGGGGCGTGCTGCTGCTGCTGGGCGGCGCGGCGGGCGCGGCGCTGCTCGTACGACGACGGCGCGCGGCGGCCGCGGCGGCGGAGGAGCGGTCGCGGCGACGCGACGAGGAGAAGTCGAACAACCTGCAGAACGAGGAGAACCTGCGGCGCTTCGCCAACCCGCTGCGCGAGGAGGAGCTGCCGCGCGCGCACTCGCTCTACAAGGCGCAGAACGCGGACGCGCGCAACAACACGCCGCCGCGCGACAAGGAGCTCACAAAGCGCGCGCTGCCGCCGCCCGAGCCGCCGCCTGCGCGCCGAGCGCCGCCCGAGCGCCTCACCGTGCTGGTATAGCACCATGCCGGTGTAGCGCCGTGCTGGTGCAGCACGGTGCCAGTGTGATACTAGTGTAGCTTAGTGCTTGCAGTCGAGCGACCGTCGCCGCCTTATTTATTATGTTGTAGAATGATCGTGTTTTGTAAATATGTATTATTGTAAATAATGTTAAAAAGAGTGATGTAATTTAAAAGAAATAATTTAGGATTTCTTACTGATTGAAAGGATTTTATATTTGTAAAAAAGGTTGTAAAATTAGAAAAAAAAAGAATTGTAATAAAGTACTACAAAATTAATATGCATTTCATTTGTCGCAGACCTTTTCCACATAACATGTGTAATACATCTAGATCTAGACGTAAAGTAGTCATCGAAAAAGTAGTCATAGCTGCATATGGTTTATATTTGAATATTAATTATTTTCAATTGGAGCAAAGAATAACTTGGTATTAATTTACATAAATCATAAAAGAATATTTTATTAAATATTATATATACATATATTTAAATATTTCCTAATCTCATTATTCATTTTATTTTCTTTTCAAATCACAAATTGTACTTACATTTAAGAAATGGATTTGTAAAAATAATGTAAAACAATAAAATACATCTTCTCCTGCTGTTG